>ML786017.1:594915-651137 GCA_009831015.1 Picea engelmannii | reverse complement strand
GGAAGCTTAAGTGACCAATATTTCCAAGAGCATGGTCATACTTATGGCCACTCTTGAGAAAAATATTGACCCTTATTTGGAGAGACCTAAAACTTATGAGAGACTAGAATATCATTTAGACTCAAGGAAATAAAAGGAAGAATAAAAACTCGAAAAAGGGGACTCTAGTAATGACTCTTCTTAACACCTAATTAAAATGGAAGCAAAGGTCAAGATCAAACCCTAGGAAGGTGAGGTATATGCACTTAAGTTGAGTCATTGTTTGTAAAAATTAGAAGTATATTTCATCACACATAATGTATGAGAGGAACATAAATAGCTTTTGTTATACTGAAACTAAAACACCATATACAAAGTTTAAGGGAAAGCCATACCAAGGCACTTATATTGGGAGGAGACCAACCAATAACTAAGTGGGAGGTATTCAAAGACCTTGTGTCCTAGTTTTCCCCTATCAAGTATGAAAATTACCAAAGGATTCAATGGCACTGTGATCAACAAATGAAAGGAAAGAGTGTACAAGAGTACACTACAATGTTTTGAAAGCGATCCATTCAGTTCGTAATAAATCCTCGACACCCAAATGTTGTCCTCACGTATCTAGGAGGTCTTTACGATCACATAAGATGGAAATTTATGTATCTCATCCCAAGACCATAGATGAGGCCTATTTATAGACCTAGTACATTAAGTTTGACAAGATGAAGGGGTAGTGAAATGGTTCAAATAGGTTAGACCAATGTGGAGCTTCCAAAACTAGCAAGAAGAAAGGAAGAAAAACTAAAAGAATAGAATATTATTGCCATTGCACATGTGTGCAAAGATCCTAATAACGATTGTGACCATTAGAATGTTGATGGTCATATAAAAGAGACATGTTGGAAACAACACCTTGATTTGAATCCCAAGAACTGTAAACATAAGTAGTCCAAGAAGAAGAATATTCTAGTGGGAGTGGGAAAGTATATAAAGAGTGGCTTATATGTAGACAAAAAAATATTCTGCACAATGGTGCATAAGGAGGTGAACCTAAGTATCCTCCATCCCAAAGAGGATAAGGAGATGGCAAAGATATTCCATATCAAGATACAAATCAAGAAGAAAAAAGTAGATGCTTTATTCGATTTGGGTTCATAGGATTACCTCATTATAGAGGACCTGCTAAGTAAGCATGGTTAGAAATGCATGATCATCCTCATTTGGGTTGGGTGAATAGTGATGTATAGTTAAAATTTACCAAGCAATGTAAGCTTGGATTTCTTATCAATGCAAATTTTATTGATGATATATAAGTTGGTGTAGTGCCTCTTGATCTCTACGGCGTGTTGTTTGGTATCCCTTGTATGTATGAGGGGTGCTATTTTCATGAGAAGTGTTAAGTACCAAAGATATGAACATGGAATCACACACAAAATACATGAGAACAAGATAGAATTCTCCATTTGTTTATTATTACCAAAACCCTTAAGGTAGGGTAACACCTTACAACTAATCCTTTTAAGGAAGGGATCCACTCATGTTCACTTGCCTCTTAGAGGGGGAAACCTCCTAATGAGCTACACTCCAAATAAAATACTCTTCAACTATGCCCATTACATTGCTCATACTTCCTTATATAATACCAACTACCTTCTAAGAACATTCTAGATGAGGAACCTTCTAGTAAGCCCTCTTATATTTATTTTGTTCACACTAGGCCTTATTTACTAAAATTGGTCTCCACACATATCAATGCTTCTCTACTATTATTCCCCTTGGGTACCTCCCTATTTACCCCATATTATCCCCCTAGGTACACTACATTCCATCCCCCTTAGGAAAGCGTTGTCCTCAACGATTGTTATGAGGAAGTACAACCATATACTAGGGTCCCATGGATAAGTCTGGACCATAATGCTAAAGTAGGTTGGAGAACCTGGGTCCCATGTTGAAGTAATCCAAGTTCCACTGTAATCCTAGGTCCCATGGCCAAGTGTTCATGTGAACTCCTCATTGAAGATATCATAACTCAATAACCAACTAAAAATGGTGCTCTAAAGATTTCCACTGGTCATGTGGATCCAAATATGTAAATCCATCTAAAAAATCATCCACTAGTACTAGAAAATAAGAAAACTGAAAAATAGTATTCAGAGAAGGCTCTTGACTAATATCCAAGATGTTCTCTACATAAGGTGGAGTAGAGTCATCAAATAGAAGATGAAAGCGGTTGTCCTAGAAATGATAACTATCCATATGCCAATCCCAATCGGCCTTGAAATCATACCAAGCATATCTTTCTTGATTATATTATTTTGTGATGTAACGACATATGGTATCCATTGTTGGACGGTGACAATGCATCTCGGTAGTTACATTTTGGTTCCTCTCCCTTTGGACGTGGTTGTGGCTATTGGCACTTCATATCCCCGATTTGATTGTTGTTGTTTTGTTTAAATGGGAGGCATGTGAGGTGTTATGGGCATTGTATTGTAAACCCAGTTCTTCACTATTTTTTGACTGAGAGCAATAAAGATATTTTACCCCCATTTCACGTATTTGTTGTTTGTGGTCCATTGTTTGTTCTATTATTAATTCTTTTTTCAATATTTTGTTAGTTGTCCAAGATAACTTTGTTAACATGCCATTATATTCTCTGTTTGCATGGCATATATCCTTTGTTTGTAGTCCAAGGAATAACAAGTGTTATCAGAGCCCGAGGAGTAGTATGGTCATTGGTAATTTGTGCCATGTGAACAAGGTTGTGGAGAATGGCGAAAGTCTCGAATGCTAGGCTCAAGGTGGAGAAATTTAATGAAAAGAACAACTTTGATTTATGGAAGCTAAAGATGTGAGATTTTCTAGTGCAACAAGGATTGCACAAATCATTGGACAACAAAAGAAAGAAGCCACTGGTTATGTCAGATGATGAATGGGAAGATCTTGATGCAAGGGGTCTCAACACCATTCGGTTGTGTCTAGCTGACAAAGTCCTCTTCAATATCGTAGGAGAGGAAACACCAGCTGGCTTATGGATAAAAATGGAGAGCCTCTACATGACGAAGTCCCTGACGAATCTAATCTACCTGAAGAGGCCACTATACAGTCTATGGATGAAAGAAGGTACCAACATTGTTGATCATTTAAATGTATTTAATACTCTCTTATGCCAGTTAACTAGTATGGATGTAAAAATCAATGAGGAAGATAAGGTAGTGACGTTGTTGTGTTCGTTGCCCGTGTCTTGGGATCATTTAGTCACTTCTATTGGCTTTAGCTCAACATACACCCTTGAGTTTTACTTTGTTATGGTAGCCTTGTGTTGTGCATATGTTGTCATTGATCTCAAAGAGGTAATGTACATGACGCACAGGTAGAGGAAGTGTGTGAAAGGTAAATAGAAATGTAGAGGAAGGCTGGAAGGCACAAAGACGACCATAGGAATGTAACTACAAAAATGTTATCTAATATGTTGCACTGCGGAAGCCCCTATATGCTTAAATAATAAGAGTGAAGGGAGCTCTAACTGGATAGTTCATAAGGCACAATACTTGCTAAGGTTTTGCAAATGGGGTAGCAATCTAAGTGGGCTTGATTGTGGGGAAAAATCCATAATCAAGCGTGCTTGAGATAGAGGCGTCTTGGGATGGGTGACCACCTGGGAAGTCATAGTTACTGGGTGCAAGCCCCTGAAGTGATGATTGATGCTATGCAATTCATTTTGTTGGTTTCAATTCCACTTCTTCACCCTTGTGAGCATCACCCGATGCAATGAGTGCTAAGTGGGCTATTCAAATCATGAAATTTATTGGTCAGTTGTGACTAATACTCATGGATATGGGTCATATATTAATGACTTACTCTACACAATTAATCTCGAAAATGTTATCTAATATGTTGCACTGCGGAAGCCCCTATATGCTTAACTAATAAGAGTGAAGGGAGCTCTAACTGGATAGTTCATAAGGCACAATACTTGCTAAGGTTTTGAAAATGGGGTAGCAAGCTAAGTGGGCTTGATTGTGGGGAAAACTCCACAATTAAGCGCGTTTGATTGTGGGGAAACTCCACAATTAAGCGCGCTTGATCTAGAGGCGTCTTGGGATGGGTGACCACCTGGGAAGTCATAGTTACCGGGTGCAAGCCCCAGAAGTGATGATTGATGCTATGCGATTCATTTCGTTGGTTTCAATTCCACTTCTTCACCCCTGTGAGCATCACCTGATGCAATGAGTGCTAAGTGGGCTATTCAAATCATGAGAATTATTGGTCAGTTGCGACTAATAATCATGGATATGGGTCATATATTAATGACTTACTCTATGTAGTTAATCCCGAAAATGTTATCTAATATGATGAATTGTTTCTGAACTTTTAACTATTTTAATGCCTAAAATTCTCCTAACAGTGGCCAAACTCCTAGATTTTGACAAAAATAATTGACATTTAGCTGAATTAGATTTTGGTTCAAAATATTCTTTAATAAATTTATATGAATGAGAATGAATAGTTCGGTTAGGTGACTTACCTTCAAGCGATGCTAGACCACTTTCATCCACTTGAATGCATTTAGGAGTTCTTCATTGCACACTGATCAGTCTTGGTATGGATGATGGACTTGTATTCTGACACTCTTGACATCTTTGTTGTGGAGTTACAAACATACCAGTTACTGTCCCTTCGATCACTTGCAGATCAATTCTGGGAGGAGAGTGGACATTCCCATGACTAGTTTCTTGAATGTCTCACTGTCCAACAAAAGGTTGCACCATAGGAAGTTCTTCATTAGAAGGTTGTGCACCATTTGTCTCTCTGATTTCATCCATTGTATAATCAACTCCAAGCAAATCCATCATCATCTAGTCATCCACAACAAATTGTCTCAATGAAATAGTCATTGGAGGATCACTAGAAGTCTGAAATGGATTGACCTCCACTAAAATCCTGCACTTTTCTTGTGCTAATGGAAGAGAAACAACAACGACATCTTTTGTGATAGAATTTGGATTTCCCTTTGCTAAAAGCATGCATTTTGTCATACCTAACCTTGCCTTTTCTCTTTCTTCAATTACCTTTTCAATGGGTTTTTCTTTCCTAGACGAATTTATACCTCGATTAGGTAGGTTCTTGATCTATAAACTGCCATGGATATTCCACTAGACAGTTCATCACAATAGATTTAATAAAATATTGAAATCTTTACTGTGAAGGTTAATTTCCTTTAGATCTCAGATTCTTTAATTCACTGGTTTTCTGCTTAAAATTTATGAAATAGCTGAAATGTAAAAAATAGAGAAAAAGAATAAATACTCACACACCATCCACAAATAAACACAAGATATGACTTGGAAAACCCAGTATAGGAGAAAACCCAACAATAAGATGATGCCACTCTTCTCTCTTTTCTTCAAATGCAAGTACAAAGTAAGAGACACTCTTTGTGGAGTTTCCTTTGACACTATGGTCTGTATGACTACTACAAAATCTCTCCTCCTCTGTTATTCTCACAGAATACCACTCTCAGATGTTTTTCTTAGCCATGGAACAAGATACAATGCAAAATAATGGAACCCCTTCTCCTCCTAGAAGCTCGGTATTTAACATAGATCGATAGTCATCCAGGGTTAGGGTATTGAATTTCTCAATCCTCAATTAATGATTAGGTTTGGACCTTCTATAATGCTCTAGAAAATCTACAATGTGGCTAGCCCCACAAGTTTAAGTAATGGGGGTGGATGTGGCATCCACTCGCACCATGGTGATCAATATGGTAGGTCAACTTGCGAGTGGCATAACTTTTGCATGCCAACTCTGATTGAGGTGATTCTTGCACAGTTGGAAAGGTCTTGTTGTGTAGAATAAAAAAGTGTCATTTGATGCCTCAAAATTGCTTTGAAATATTTCAGATGGTTTTTTGAACCCAAATTTCCAAATTGGGACTAGCCACTAAAACGACTTTGCAAGTTGATTCGTCCAAAATTTTCACCCATAAAGCATCGAGATAGATGACAAATGATATAATGATCCAATATTGATCATACCTCCCCATTTAGGGAGGCTTTTGGCCCTCAAAATATTTACTAAATGAGGTGAGGAAATGTTTCTTCTACCTTCTCCCTAGACTACCACTTTGCTTTGCCTGGAAGTTGTCCTTTCAACCTAATCTGCCAAAGGTCATGTTGCCCCCCTTGTAGTTCTGGACTGCTTATGAAAAACTACATCCTCTGCCAACTCTGCCTGAGAATTTGGTGCTAAGTCCTCTATGGAAGCTAGGACCTTCTCCTTCTCCTAATCCAACATGGAAGACTCATATAGTTTGATATTCTCCACATTCACTATTGAGTAAATGTGAATGTATGGGGGTAGACTGAGTCTGTAGGTGTTATCTCCCACCTTCTCTAATATCTCAAAAGGGCCATACCACAAAGCCTTGATCTTCTTACCAAGACCATGTAGTCTTTCCTTGTTCAACTGGAACCAAAACATGTTTCCCACTTTGAATGACTTCTCGGTTCAGTGTTGATCATGTCTAGCCTTGTATTTTTCCTGTGACTTCTTCAACATCTCCTGTACTTGCAAATGGATATGCCTAATCTTCTCAACAATTTTTTTTGCTCGCAATGCATCTCCTGTGAGGTCCTCCCTCACGTCCCCTTGTGACCCATATACAACATCCAAGGGTGAAGGTGACAAATACCCAAAACAAGTTTCAAAAGGTGACTTACCAGTAGAGGACTGCTCTATTATAAGAGTCTTCAGATGCTTATGATTGTAACCCCTCAAAAGATTCACCAAAGTCCTATTGACGACTTATGTTTGTCCATCTGCCTATGGATGGAATGCTTCTTCAACTTAGTGTCCATCTTCTCTCATAAAGTAGTCCAAAATGTACTAAGAAATTTGGTATCCCTGTTTGAGATGGTGCTCCTTGGTATCCCAAAGTGCACCCAGACCTCTTCAAAGAACACGTTTGTTGCTTCCTATCCTTTGATGTTATTTTTTACAAGGCATGAGAATGCACATATTTCTAAACCTATCAACTACCACAAAAAAATAGTCATGTCCCTTCCTTGTTGTTGGTAAACCTCCCACAAAATCCATGGAAATACTTTCCCAAGGTTGAGTGGGTATAGGTAAGGGATGGTATAGACCTTGCTTCCTGTTACTGAAATTGTTGGTACAACAAAGTATACATCCTTTAATATACCGTGCTACATCTTTCTGATACTAGCTAGTACACATACCTCTGTAAGTTGGCAACTGTCTTCCCAACATTGACATGTCCTGCAACCTTGGTGATGAAGGCTTCTTAGATTCACCTCCTTCTACAATTATGTACATACAATATTCTCATCCACATCGAAGCTGCTTTCAACTTGATTGTTGAAATCTGTGGCTAAATGATTCTTTTTCTTTGCTCCCTTCTTGTAGTTCTTCGTGTTCAACTCTGGATGTAGTTTCCAACACTTTTCCTTGATGTGACCATCAATATTTCAATGGTTACAATGTGTTAAGTACCAAAGACCTGAATACAAAAACACCACAATATATCCAAAGAACAATATAGAAAAATATCCTCTTTATTAATCTGAAACCCTTAGGGTAGGGAAATACCATACAATAGATCTTATTAAGGAAGGGATCCACTCTTGTTCACTTTCCTCTTTGAGGGGGCAACCTCCTAATGAACTACCACTCCAAATACAATACTTCTCTACTTTCACATTACATTGTTTGAACCCCTTTATATAGTGCTACCAACCACCTAAGAACATTCTAGAGGAGGAACCTTCTAGAATCAGAACCGTTTAGTAAGTCCTCTTACATTTATTGCATTCAAACTAGGCCTTATTTATTAAAAGTGGAATTTATACATAACAATACTTATCTACTATTATTCCCCTTGGGTACCTCCCTAGGTACCCCATATTATTCCCCTGAGCTACACTACATTCCATCCCCATTATGAAAGCGTTGTCCTCAACACTTGTTATGAGGGTCTACAACCATATACCAGGGTCCCATGGATAAGTGTGGACCATAATGTTGAAGTAGGATAGAGAACCAAGGTCAGGGGAGGAGGAACCTTCTAGAAGTAGGATAGAGGAGGAACCTTCTAGAAGCAGAACCGTTTAGCAAGTCCTCTTACATTTATTGCATTCAAACTAGGCCTTATTTATTAAAAGTGGAATTTATACATAACACTACTTATCTACTATTATTCCCCTTGGGTACCTCCCTAGGTACCCCATATTATTCCCCTGAGCTACACTACATTCCATCCCCATTATGAAAGCGTTGTCCTCAACACTTGTTATGAGGGTCTACAACCATATACCAGGGTCCCATGGATAAGTGTGGACCATAATGTTGAAGTAGGATAGAGAACCAAGGTCAGGGGAGGAGGAACCTTCTAGAAGTAGGATAGAGGAGGAACCTTCTAGAAGCAGAACCGTTTAGCAAGTCCTCTTACATTTATTGCATTCAAACTAGGCCTTATTTATTAAAAGTGGAATTTATACATAACACTACTTATCTACTATTATTCCCCTTGGGTACCTCCCTAGGTACCCCATATTATTCCCCTGAGCTACACTACATTCCATCCCCATTATGAAAGCGTTGTCCTCAACACTTGTTATGAGGGTCTACAACCATATACCAGGGTCCCATGGATAAGTGTGGACCATAATGTTGAAGTAGGATAGAGAACCAAGGTCACATGTAGGAGTGTGAGTCACCATGTTGAAGTAGTCCAACTGCCATGGTAAATCTAGGTCCTATGTCCAAGTGCTCATGTCAACTCCACGTTGAAGATGTTGGAACTCAATAGCTCGCTGAAAATGATGCTCCCAAGATCGACACTGGTCATGTGGATCTAAATATGTAGAGCCAACCAAAACATCATCTAGAATTATTGGAGAATAAGAAAATTGAAGAAGAGTATGCATATAAGGCTCTTGTCTTCTCTCTAGGATGTGCTCTACAAAAGGTGGAGTAGAATTATCAAATAGAAGATGAAAAAAGTTGTCATCCCAAAAATGAAAACTATCCATATACCAAGCATCACATTCAGCCTCCCAATAAGACCAAGCATATGTTTCTTGATTATATTCTTCTGTGACACAATGGTCGATGATCTCTATGTTATAACTTTCCATATACCAATCATCACAATTGAACTTTAAATTATACCAGACATATCTTTCTTGATCATATTCTATCTTAGTGTAAATGCTGACGATATCGAGATTACACCTCTCATGGATTTTGGCTATGGTCTCTCTAGTCGTTCGACAACATTCCGGATGTCTTTCCTAAAGGGTGCAAAATCTTGATGCATATCTTGGTGAAATTTTTCTAGGCCCATGAGGATTTTAGAGCGGATATCCATTGGAAATACCACATATAATATACCAAAATAAATCTATGAAAATACTCGATCCAATGGCACTGATTTGGCAGCAATCTAAGCACCTTGTCAAAATTTATGAGCTCTGTAGTCCCGTCGTTGTCATAAAAAACCCTAAAAAATGGCTGATTTTTAAATCATCGATATCTTCACTTCCGAAGCTCCGATTCAGACAATTTTTTTGAAACGGGCTATTTTTACAAGAGGAACTCAGATACATAAGTTATTATGGATTTTCTACATAAATCATAAAAATCACACTACCGTTCGTGGAAAAACCTTGAAAATTAGCAGATTTTAAAATGCTAATAACTTCACTTCCTGGAGTCCATTTCAGATGATTTTTTTAATTAGTTGTTTTTCTGAGAGGAAATCAGATTTACAACCAATTTCTTCAAATTATTCACTTAAAACTATAGGAATTTCCCGAATTGTCACATCCCTCTTTTTTCTTTGAAAAATCTGCAAAATAGAAAGAAAAAAAATCCTTTTTTTCATGGCTAAAGAAAGTGTTTTGATACCACGTGTTAAGTACCAAATCCCTGAATATAGAAACACCACAATAGATCTAGAGAACAATATATAAAAACATCCTCTTTATTAATCTGAAACCCTTAGAGTATGGCAACACCATACAATAGATCCTATTAAGAAATGGATCCACTCTTGTTCACTTGCCTCTTCGAGGGGGAAACCTCCTAATGAGCTATCACTCCAAATACAATACTTCTCAACTTTCCCATTACATTGCTTGAACCCCTTTATATAGTGCTACCAACCACCTAAGAACATCTTAGAGGAGGAACCTTCTAGAAGCGAAACCGTCTAGTAAGTCCTCTTACATTCAATACATTCAAACTAAGCCTTATTTATTAAAAGTGGCCTTTATACATAACAATACTTATCTACTATTATTCCCATTGGGTACCTCCCTAGGTACCCCATATTATTCCCCCTGGATACACTACACAATGGTTGATGGGATCCTTGCAATGATGTGCAATGGCTACCATCTTCTTATCCTTTCCCCCTTTCCACTTCATCTTCCCTTCCTTGGAATCTTCCTAGTGCTCTTTCTACTTGGAACCACTTGGTTTCCATTTCTTGTGGTTTATGTTTTCTAGATATTGTACTTGTACACGTGTTGTTTACTGTCATTGGCTTGAAAATCATAACTTTCTTTCATAGATGGCTATGCAGACCCCCCCAAATAGTTGAGTATTTGGGTTCTTGGGAGAGATACCCAACATGATGGCCATCTTTCTAAACTCGGTGGTACACTCTTGTACACTTTTCCACTGCCTTTGCTTAAAGTAATGCCAACGAATCCATTGGTCCTCTACATACCCAATAGGATAGAACTAAGACTTAATGAGGGTTTTGAAATCCTCCCACTTAGTTACTGACAGATCATCCTCCGGACGAAGTGTTTCCATTTGGATTTCCCATAAGGTTAAAGCATGACCCTCTAACTTCAATATAGAAAATGATATATTTTGTTCTTCATCTATACGGTGAACGCTGAAATAAACTTCTAGTTGCTGCAACCAATGATTTAGTTTTAATGCATCGATCTCACCTTTGTATGCCTTTATGTCCACTTTTGCTTCCATCTTGAATAAATACCGTGGAGGGTTTATGACACTAGAACTTGATTACTCTTTATCAATTTCTTTTCACGACTCCTTTTCTAGGTCTTCATCATCTCCCGATTTCCCCTTTGATCTGATCTTTGAATTAGAGCCTCCAACCTTTCCTAACGGTCCGATATTGCTTGCTAGAACCACCATGAGGAGGTTCATATTGCGGTTGATATAGGAAACCTGTGCTTTCACAAATATCTCTTATGTTGGATCGTGAGGGTTGTTATGAATAGACTCGTTTGCCATGACTAAGATTTCTATGAATTCTCTTTAACTTGATTCCTGGATCCTGCAACTTCCCACAAATACCCAAAAAAACCCTGCTCCGATACTAATATGATCTATAAAATGTTCTGGATATTCCATGGGATAGTCCATCATAATAGATCTAATAAAATATTGAAATCTTTACCGTGAAGGTTAATTTCCTTTAGATCTCAGATTCTTTAATTTACTAGTTTTCTGCTTAAAATTTATGAAATAGATGAAATGCGAAAAAATAGAGAACATAAATAAATACTCACACACCATCCACAAATAAATAAAAGATATGACATGGGAAACCCAATACGGGAGAAAACCTAACTAGAAGGTGTGGCTACTTTTCTCTCTTTTCTTCAAATGCGAGTACAAGGAAAAATATAATCTTTGTGGAGTTGCTTTGACACTGTGGCCTGTATGGCTGCTACATAATCTCTCCACCTCTATTAAGCTCACATAATACCACTCTCATATTTTTTTCTCAACTATGAAACAAGATCCAATGCAAAAGAATGGAACCCCTTCTCCTCTTAGTGTCCTGATATTTAACATAACCAGATAGTCGTCTAGGGTTAGGGTATTGACTTCCTCAACCCTCAATTAGTGATAAGGTTTGGACATTCTAAAATTTTCTAGAAAATCCACTATGTGTCTATCCCCACATGTTTAAGTAATGGGGGTTGACGTGGCATCTACTTGCACCATGGTGATCAATACGATAGGTCAACTTCCGGGAGGCATAACTTTCATATACGAAATTTGATTGAGGCAATTCTTGCATCATTGGAAATGTCTTGGTGTGTAGAATATAGACGCTTGGTCTATAGTAAGGTTTGGACCATTAAAAATTGTTGTTTGATACCTCAAAATGGATCCAGAAAATTTCAGACAGTTTTTTGGTCCCAAATTTCCAAATTGGGACCAACTGCTAAAACGACTTTGCAAGTTGATTCCTCCAATTTTTTTCACCCATAAAGCATCAAGTTATATGGAAAATAATAAAATTATCCAATCCAGATCAGTTCCCCATGTTTAAAGAGAACAATTTCCTTCCAAGTACACCAAAATACCAAAAGTGTCTTCCAAAAGTTCCCTTCCAATCATACAACAAGACAAGAAATTCCTTCCAAGTACACCAAAAGACCAAAAGTGCCTTCCAATTATACAACAAGACAAGAAATTACTTCCAAGTACCTTAATATGCTTTGTTGATTTAGTGGACTCATGTGTTGGAACTCCATTTTTTGCAGGGAAAATATATGCAATGGCTGAACCAAAAGATAATGAATGGGCCACTGACTATTAGTTGTCACATTGCTTAGAAGGAAAGTAGACCCTCAATATCTCAATAACCGACTATGAAGGCATTCAATTTCCAATTAGGTTGATGGTTATTAAAGGAGAATATCTAACACTGGATGAAAGAACACAAAATAAAGGTGGTTATGCATTTCAATATTATAGGCTAGGTGAAGTTGTATACCACTTTACAAACTTAGTTGTTGGTACAAACCTCCAACTACAAACAATGTCAAGGAAGAAATAATCAAATGTATGATGGTTCCTACCTTAATTTGAACATGAGAAGTTAATGGTGACCATTAGTATCAGAAGTGGTCATGATGGTCTACTTGAATGACCATAGGTAAGTAGACATGTATGTGGGTTGTTTCTTATTTTCTATTACATTTCGAGGTATATGCCTTGTTTGTTATTTTTGTTCCAATTTCAATTCATTTATAAATGACTCCTGATTGTTCTTAATGAATGGGTATAACTCCGTTGTCCTTCCTTGTACCGAGGTTATCCAAAAAATCATAGGCACATTATTGCCCATCAATAAGAGAAACAATGTTTTTCAACACCACCCCAATTATTTAAAAAAAAGATGGGCTTGGGATTGCATGAATAAGTAGGAAACATAAGCTAATGATGGCCTAAACACATCCTTTCATGTCCAATACTAATTATTGAATGCAATGACACATGATTTGTAGATGCAATGTGTTATGAACCAAGTGCCTTGAAAATGATAAAAATTCAATGAATACAATCTACTTCGAGGGGGAAACCTCGTTTTACAATATATCCAATTCACAAGACAATATAAGATGATCCTAAGACTAGGTCTCCTTGTTCTAAACGAAAAAGGGTACAATTATAATGAAAGGGTACAATAAAAGGTTTTATCTGACCTACTAATATAACAAATAAACTAACAATGAATGCTTATTAGGGCCTTAACATAGGGGTCCAAGGGACTTAACATAACCCCCCTCTTTAAAAAAGCTTTGCCCTCAAAGCTTGTAGTTGAGGGTGTTTCTTTATGAATTGCTCATTTTCCCATGTAGCTTCTTCCAGAGGCATATTCTTCCACTTGATTAGGTACTCCATAAGGGTTCTATTCCAAAGAGATAGAGAATGTTAATCTATAACTTTTTCTGGTTCAAGAATCAACTTCCATTCTTCATCTAATTATGGAAGTCCTATTTGCACTAGCATAGTTTTCCCCAAAACCTTCTTTGCAAGATACATGAAAAACCTTACGAATGCGAGAAGAAGGAAAATCTAACTCATACACCACTTGTCCAATCCTATGAACAATCATGCAGGGTCCATAAAATTTTGGAGCTAATTTCTTATTATTATTTTGCTTGATTATGGATTGTTTATAAGGTTGTAGTCTCAATAATACCCAATCACCCTCCTCAAATTGTCTTTCACTTTGATCTTGATCTGCTTATTGTTTCATCTTGTTTTTCACCATTTGAAGGTTTTCCTTAATAATTGTCAAAGTTTCTTTAGTATTCTCCATATGTGAGTCTACTGGATGTTCTTTGGACTTATCTTGCAACAAGAATGAGATACTACGAGCTGGATATCCATAAAGGGCCTAAAATGGGGACATTTTAGTAGTTGTGTGATAGGTATTATCATACCAACATTTTGCCAGAGGAAGCCACTTCATCCATTAAGATTGTTTGTCTAAATAATAACATCGTAGATAACCCTCTAAACATTTGTTAACTATTTCTATTTGGCCATATGTTTGTGGATGATATGTTGAACTCATAGCTAGTGTTGTTCCACTCATCTTCCATAATTATTTCCAATTTTTTCCTGTGAATTTTGGATCTCAATCACTTACTATTACTTTACAAAGACCATGAAGTCTATGAATTTCCTTCATGAACATTGTATATGTACTTTGAATTATGCAAAAATATGCATATTTTGTGAGTCTATGAAGGACCAAAAATGGAATCCTTCATATTTTGGTAACCTTGTAATGAAGTCTATTGATATCTCTTACCATATTTGATTAGGTATGTGTAATGGCTAAAGTAACCTTGGATACTTTACTATCTCTCCTATATTTCTTTGGCAAACCTGATATTCTCTTACAAATTTTTGAATATCTTTCTTCATTCCTTCCCCCCAAAAAATATTTTTTGATCCTTTGATATGTTTTAAGGAACCCTGCATGTCCCGCCATCAGAGAGTCATAGAACTCCCTTAATATTTGTTGCTTCAACTTTGATTGAGGGCATTAAAATATTATACCCTTGTACCAAATTATATCTCCCTTTCACTCCCAATGTTCCATAGAGTTCATTCCTTCTTTTGTACATTGTATTTTTTGTTTAGTGTTCTTGTCATTTTCCCATTATTGCGAGCTTCTTCCAGCCACACATGAATAGAAGATGCAATAGAATATAATCTTGAGGTTTCTTCTATTCTAGAAAGAACATATGCTACTACATTGTCCTTCCCCTTTATGTAGATTATTTCAAAATCAAACCCTTGCATTTTTTCTACCCATTTTTTTTGTTCTCCCGATGACAATATTTTCTCCAAAAAGTACTTTAAGCTATCATGGTCTGTCTTGAATTTAAAGTTCCTCCCAATGAGATATTGTCGCCATTTTTTTATTGCATGAAAAATTGCTTCCATTTCTTTTTCATATGTAGATTTCACCAAATATTTTCCTTTGAATTGTTTGCTTTCAAAAGCCAATATTTTCCTTTCTTGTGTCAATACTACAATTCCTAGTCATGATGCATCACATTCTACTATGAATGTTTTACCAAAATTAGGTGTTGCCAATACTGGTGTAGAATTCATGGAATCCTTTAATAGGGAGAATGCTAAAGTATCCTATCATTCCATACAAATGGATTTTTCTTCAAGAGAGATGTGAGTGGGCCTGCAATGTGTGGATAATTGTTAACAAATTTTCGATAATATCCTGTAAGTCCAAAAAATCCTCTAAGACTCTTTATGTTCTTAGAAATAGGCCATTTTGTAATAGCTTGGATATTTGAGTGTCCACCTTAACTCCTTCCTTTGAAACAATATGACCCAAATACTCTACTTCTTGTTTCCCAAAAGCACATGTGGATATTTTTACACACAATTTATTGTTCTCAAGAATTTGTAGAACTTTATCCACTTGTTTAATGTGGTCTTCCCATAATTTGATATGTATAAGTATATCATTAAAGAAAACAAACACAAATTTTCTAATATGGGGTCAAAATTTTTTGTTCATAAGGCTTTGAAAAGTAGAAGGAGCACTAGTCAACCCAAAAGGGATGACCAAGAACTCATAGTGTCCTTAATGTGTTCTAAAAGTTGTTTTGGCACCGTCTTATTTTCTTAATTTGATCTGGCGGTATCCTAATTTAAGATTAAGCTCTGTAAAATAAGCCACCCCATGAAGCTCATCAATATATGGGAAATAAAATTTATCTGTATTGGTGATTTTGTTTAAATATCTATAATCAGGAGACATCCTCCAAGAATTATCTTTTTTTTCCCACCGTCACTATTGGAGCTGAAAATGAATTCCTACTAGGTTGAATAATACATAAATCTAGCATATCTTGTACCATTTTCTCAATCTCCCACTTTTTCTGATGATGATATCTATAAGGACTTTTTTAAGGAGGATTACTTCCCGATATTAGTTTGATTTGATGTTCATGATCTCTAGATGGAGGTAGACCTTTATGAATTTCTTGGAAGACCCTATAGTGCTTTTCCAATGTGCATATTAATTCCTTTGGAATATTTTCATATTCTTTCTTAACTTCCATATAATAAAGTTTAACCACAACTCCCTTGCTACCATTTTTTATGATCTTTTCCATTCTACGAGAGTTGATGACTTGAGAAGGTCTAGATTTTAACCTTTTGAGTTCATATTGAATTCCTTTGAATTCAAATTTCATGACTAATTCATTATAGTTTCTAGAAACTGTACCTAATGTTCTCAAACATTAAATCCCTAAAACAACATCTACACCTCCAATTGGAAAGCCATACATTGGGCTTTCGAAATTATATTCTCCCATACTTAGTTTAATGTTGTGGCATTTTCCCATACAATCAATACTCCCATTAGCAACCAAAACTTAAAAATTTGTCACTGGATATACAAAACAATTTAGGCACTCTACTAATCTTTTATCAATGAATTTATGGGTACTACCCAAGTCAATGAGCACTATAACCATTTGCTTCTTAATTTAACCTATAATATTCAGGGTTTGAGGTGATAAAAACCTAATCTAGATTTACGAGGGAAAAAAATGAAACACATAAATATGAAATAACATAGAGATACAATAATACTCAATTTCTATTAAAGATTAAAATATGCAGAGACTGTAAAAGAAAACACAGAGTGAAATGAACTAGCTAGAATGGTGGAAGCTTATCTATGAGAAGAGATGTTACAGTTATGCACATTTGCAAGACTATGATTACAATGAGGCTTGGAAGAATTTTTTAAAATAAAGTATAAATGAGAAAACACTAAACATAAAAAACCCTAACCTTGAGAGATAAAACACCATAGGATTTGTGGGCTCCGATGGGGGTAGTTGATACATCAACTTCCCGAGGGCATAAATTTTGCATACGATCTTGGTTTGGGGCACTAGGTGCCTCATAAAAAAGGTATAGATGAGGAGTACACTTTTTGTTCAGCTTAGCATCTACCTTTGGCTACATGCTAGGCGTTGTCGATCTAAAAAACGTCATTTAGGTCCTCAAAAGGGCCATAGAAGTTTGGAACCTGAAAAATCATAAAATAACTGCTAAGATGGAAACCGTATTTTGACCCAATGGAATAGGTGGGAGGCCATCGTTGTGCCACTTGCCTTAGTGTAGTAGTTGTCTTGCTTTGACAACCTGATAGAGTTGGTTATTTTGTTAGTGGGTTCCCTTAACCTGTGTGTTCATGATCCGATCAATGGTTGCTTGTTCTATGCAGTCATGGTTGAGCTCTATAGGTGTCAGCTGCTTTGCCACTTCTGATGTGTCAAGTAGTGGTGGAAATTATGGCCAAAGGAGGTCCACATTGAATACTAGGTGTAAGCCAAGGAAGGGGAGAATACTTAACTCAAAAGCATGATCTCCCACAACTTTGGTGATGGTGTAAGGTCCATAGTGTAGTGGCTGCAACTTTTGACGGGGTCTTGTAAGGCGCTCTTTCTGCAAATGCAACCAAACCTTGCCTCCCACCTGAAACTTGTGGGGAACCCGGTGTTGATCATGGTGCTACTTGTACTTAGCATTGGCTTTTTACAAAATATCATGGACTTGTTGGTGGATGTGTTGAACTCCTTTAATGAATTTGGTGGATTTATCGACCTCAGATTGAGCATGGGAAGATTCTTCCTATGTGGATGCGAGGGTGAGTGCTACATTAATGGGGCCCAATGGTTGAAAGCCCAAACCAAATTGAAAGGGGTTGTGGTTGGTCGAGCTATGGATGGATCTATTGTAGTTGTGTTGGACACAAGGAAGGCTCTCATCCCATGTGCGTGGATGCTTGGAGTTGTACATGTGAAAGATGTACATAATGATCCTATTGACGACCTATGTCTGACCATCGGTCTAAGGGTGGAAGGAAGTGGATTTAGTGAGCTTGGTGTCCAACAACGACTAGAGGATTGACCAGAATGTGCTCAAGAATCTGTTGTCTCAATCTGATATGATGGCATGTGGTAGTCCGAAGTGGACCCATACACGCTCGAAGAAGAGCTTAGTAGTGGCCTCGACTGTGATGCTCTTCTTGTAGGCAGTCAAAATGGCCATCTTAGAGAATCGATCAACCAACATGAATACATAGTCATTGCCATGCTTGGTTGAGGCAATACCTGACATGTAGTCCTTGTAGATGGTTTCCAGGGCTCGCTGAGAGTAGGCAGAGGGGTGTATATTCCTTGTTTTTTAATGGCTGGATTATAAATGGAGTAGGCAGTACATGATCTTATATACTTACTAAAATCTTGTTTAAGCTTCGACCAATAGAAATAATATTGTAGTATTGACACTATCTTCTCCATGCCAAAGTTTCCTACCACCCGACTGTAGTGGGCTTCCCAAATCAACTTCACATGCTTGCTTTAAGGAACACAAAGATGATCCAGATGGCATAGTAGTCCATCATGAAGATGAAATTCGACAACGATTGTGAATGAACATTTGGTAGGTCGTAGAAAATTTAGGATCGTAGTTATAGAGTTAGGACCACCCATAAGTCTTATTCCCACAAGAGTTGAGCATCATGGTTAGTTTTTCAACTGAAGGTTGATTGAGGCAGTCATTGACGAAATTGGTGCTCCCTTTCTTATACTTAATGTTGAGATGAAACTGCTACAAGTATGTGGACCACTTTTGATGGCAATCATTATGCAATTTGCCTCATGTCTGCATGAACTACAAAGGCTTGTGATCTGTATGGATGATCGTCTCCTTCCCTAGAATGCAATGCTTGCATTGGCAACATGCTTGTACAATGGAATACATTTCTTTGTCATAGGTGGGATACTTACAGATGAAATCTAAGAATGTCTCAGTATGATAGGCCACCAGATGACCGCGTTGAGTGATAAAAGCACCAGCAACATAATCTGAAGCATCTATCTCAATATCAAATGGTTATTGTAGATCATGTAAAGTGAGTACCAGGGTTGAGCATAAGCAATGTTTCATATCATCAAAGGATTTATGTTGTGACTTGATCCACACAAATTTGTATTTGCAATCACCCTTAGTTACTTGGCCGAGAGCCGATGCAATATGGTAGAACCCCAACCTGAATCTACAGTAGAAGTTGGCAAGGGCTAAGAAGCTCTGAGGATCGATTAGTGTTGTCGGGGATGGGAAGTCACGAATGAATTTGATATTGGCTGGATTGACATGCACACCATGATCATCTACAATGTATCAGAAGTATTAGACCATGTTCATTCCAAAGGATAATTTCTCTAAGTTAACATATAGCTTGTGTTTCCGTAGAGTGTGGAGGACCTATGAATGTCCTGCAAATGTTCTTCCCAACTCTTGTTGAAGACGAGGATGTTATCCAAATATATAGCCACAAAGGAATTGGTGAAGGGCAGCAAAATGTCATCCATCAACCTCATGAAAGTTGTTGGGGCATTCGTCAAACCAAAGGGCATGACCAACCACTCGAAAATACCTTCTTTAGACTTGGAAGTAGTCTTCCATGCATCAATATGTTCTATGGGGATTTGGTGGTAGTCATAATTCAGATCAATCTTACTAAAGTACTTGGCCCCCTTGATTTCATCGAAAAGGTCATCAATTCAAGGAATTGGGTGTCAATTCTTGACTGTGATTTTGTTCAGAGCTATGTAATCAATACAGAGTCACTAGGTCTCATCTTTCTTCTGCACGAGCACTATTGGGCTTATGCATGATCAGGAGCTTGGTCGAATGTGCCCTTTTTGGAGAAACTCTTGAATCTAGTGCTTGATTTCGTCATTTTCTAGGAGAGAGTGTCGATAACTTGTCCCATTAGGAAAAGGCGTTCTATGGGTCATTTCAATTGAATGCTTGACCTGACAGTGTAGAGGCACCCTGGCAGGTGAGGTGAAGATGTCCCAGTATTCCGCCAAGAATTTTTCCACTTGCTTTTACTGCTTAGAGGAGCCCTATGTGGAGGCCATGGATGTGGCCACGATCTTCTGTTCACTTTGAGAGTGAATTATGAAAATGACAAATTTCCCAATCTTGGAGATGACTTTCCTGCACTACTTAGTTGAGACCAAAGAAATTTTGGTAGGTGGAGCTACCTATAGTATTCTGTATAGTTGTCTTCCCACAATAACAATGATACTATGAGGTCTAGACTCATATACAACATGAAGTTTCCACATATATGGATGGACTAAATTAACATTACAAACTTCAAGTGGGGAAACATCACACAATACCTCATCCTTGAAGGGATTGATGCCATAGGGCAGGCGACACCGTTGGTCGACGTGAAGATCTCATCCTTGGATTAGCCACCTGATGTTGTACGACTGCGAATGTGGTGTTTTCAACAACTCCAACCACTTGAATACCTCTATTGAGATGAGGTTATTTTGGCTTCTGCTATCAACAATGAAATGTAGCAGAGCACCCTTCACCCACATCTACGAGTGAAAAATGCGCTCACCTTCCTCTGAATCTTCTGGTTCGTTTGGCTGGATCTTGGTGGTAGCGACCATGGCATTGAGTTCTACATCAATTATTTACTTCCCCTTGTCTAACTTAGAATCAGAGTCGGAGCCTGGAACTGAATCTAAGGCTCTCAACTCGACCACCAATGATTGCTTCGAGCGACATTCATCAGTGTTGTGCCATGATATTTTATGGAATTCACACCACTTCCCGGTGTCTTTCTTCATCTTCCCAATACCCTTCTTTGTTTGTGGCTTAGAATAGTTGTCTAGAGGTTTTCCATCTTTTCTTTTCCCTTTTTTCTATTTGTCGAGGCTGCCTTTTCCCTGCTTTTGCTGTGATGCATTCACAGATCCAAAGTCTCTTTTATTCCTCTACTTAATTTTTTGCTTGATTTTGACCACATATCGATAAGCATCTCCTAGGAACGAGATGTCTAGAAACTCCATTTTTGTTTGGATGTACATATGTATACCCCCATGGTATTTTAGAACCATATTTCACTCGGAGTCTCTGATACCCAACTTGGTGCACAATGTATGGAAGGTATCTGTGAACTCTGGCACTGTTTGGTCCCACTCCCGATGCAATGTGGTCCATCTCATGTATCGATCATTGTAGTTTCAAACATGGTAATATTGTTTCTTGACGACATCTATTATAGAGTCCCAAGTGGGCTCGACCCCAAATATTCCAGACCCCTATGTGGATTTTTTTATCACGGTAAGTCTCCCAACAATGTTTGACATGGGGGATAGCCTTTAGGAGTGCAAAGGTAATCTTCTTCCTATTGGAAAAATTGTGGACATAGAAATAACCTTATAGTATATTTAACCACTTTTCTAAAGCATCCGCATCTATATATCCTTCAAATATGGGATTATCAAAATTAACTTGTACCTTGAAGGGGGTGGCACCTCCAAAGTGGCCGATTGATGAAGGTTAATTTGGTTTTGTCTACAATCGTCGAAGGATTTGGGAAAAATTGTCCATCATCTGGTTCCTCTGTTGTGTGAGGGATTGTGCGAGCAATAACTTAATAGGATATCCTACTTCGTCTTCTCTCTTTTCCTCCACCACGAGAAATATCTTAATAGGACGGTCTTCCAAAGGCTCAACTAGTTCGAGTCCCAATGCCTTATACCCTGACCTCATTGGGACCTGAATAAATAAGCACATAAAGAGAAAACCGCTCTGATACCACTGGTCCAGATTTATGAGGGAATGAAGTGAAACAAAGAAATAGGAAAGAGCATATAGATACAATAATACTCAATTTCTATTAAAGAATCAAATATTCAAAGACTATAAAAGAAAATACAGAGTGAAATGAACTCACTAGAATGGTGGCATCTCATCTCTGAGAAGAGATTGGACAACTACACACATTCTCAAGAAGATGATTACAATGAGGCTCGAAAGGCATTTTTAACATAAAGCATAAACACTACAAGGAGAACACCTTCTAGCAAAGGTTTTTAGCATTACAAAATTTGGTGATTTTTTCAAAAAAACCTCCGCTACAACCTCCTCTCTTGGCTGTAGAGGTTTTAACAGATGTTCCATATAACAAAATTTTGTTGGACGAGCAGAGGTTGTAGCAGATGTTTTCTTTGGTGCCTTTATTGTCAAAACTCACCCGTGAACCATTAAATAAAACACCCCGGTGCATACCAAAACATAAAATGCATTGGATCAACCTTACATCAATTGCCCCGAAATGTACATAAAACCAAAAAAAGCACTGGTGCACCATTACATAAATTCCTGCTGGGGACATAAAAGAAAACTACACTGAACAACATTACATGAAATGCCCTAGTGCATACATAAGATGAAAACACGTTAGTTTTCCATTACATTATTTCCTTGGTGCTTGTTAACCCAAAATCCTAGGGATAACTAAGGAGATGATGTCTCGATGCCACCAAGTTGCAGACATGGAGTACTGAGAGACAACTTGACCAACAATGTCCACTTGCACAGATAGAGGCCCGCCTCGCCACCACAGTTCTAGGTTCATCATGACGGTATCCACCATGCCAACTGACTTTAATAAGACATTAGGTCTTGCTCCATGAGGTACAAGCCAAACATCATGGTGAGTGTCATTTAAATATTTGAGGCATTTGAGTTTGTTACATCTATTACTGCTTTTGATTATGTAACGTCTACTTGGACATTATGCTCTTTGTCATGTTTCACTTGGGTGGTTGACATTGCGCCCTTGTAAGTGGTTCATCCTTGGGGATAGATTTTCTACTGGGAGGTCCTCTTGACGAGTCCTCGTGCCATTCCCAACCATAATTGTAAAGGGGAAAAGTAAGGGTTGTTATCCCCTTACTTTGTGGTTTACCCTAAGTTATGTGGACAAACTATGTTTTAGAGGATTTGTATAAATAAAGATCATCTCTATTTCATTTTCATCATAGCTCTGCCATTATGAGAAGACTAGTGATTGAAATTTGCGCCCTACTTGGGAAATCTTTGTATCTCTCTCTTGTGCAAATTATTTTTGGTGATATCTCTTGGTGAATGATTGAGCTAAGGTTGTGCACACCTCTTGGAGGCTTCTTCTTTTGCTTATGAATGGTGATTTGCTTCGTGAAATAGGGTTCGTTCTTGCATATCTCTTGGAATTGGTAAGGAAAATCTGAAATTGTTTATTCTTCTTGCTTGTTTCATGGTTATTATTGGTTGAAACCCTAGGAGGAGTATAAGTGCATACACCCTCCATTAAGCTTCATCTCATTTGCTAGTTTACAAGTCTTTTATTGGAAGGTTGCTAGGAGTAGTAGAAGGGTGTACACCCTCCTTGATTTACCTTAGATTGATTTGCATACCCTAGGGAGTAAGAGGGTTTACACCCCTAGAGATTTTGTTGATCTAACTCTTGCTTTAAAGACTCCATTCACCCAATTTTTTAAAGGCACTAATCTGAAGTTTGCATTGGAGAAATAAATTGTTTACATTGGTAAACGTGTTTTAGTGAGATATTAATATTGTGCAAGTTGGAATGTTTTCTTGATGCTTTGAGGTTGCCAAAGCCTCTAGGGTGTCTTAGTTTGCTTAGCCTTATTGTAGCTAGAACTAAATAAAAGATATAGCCATTAGGGCTGCAACAAATTACTCTCTCTTTTTTTTATTTATAGCTCACATTTCTACCGTCAGAATTTGCTAAAAGTTTGCCAACATAATCTACTAGTCCTAGTGTATCTTTTGGGTAAATCTTTTGCAAGTTTTGGTGGCTGATTTTTCTTCTGTAACAACTTGTTTTCTACAGCCATAAGGCTGCAATTATATCTCTGCAATAATTGTCTATAACAACCTTACATTGATGCCAAAGTTTTATGCTTTTATACTTGAGATGTACTAGTGTTTACTAGCCTATCTCTTGCATCATTCACATGACTTTTAGCCTCTTATCTAGCAACTTTATTAATTGTTTCTTGATGATATACATCTCTTTTGACTGCTGCAATAGGGACAACAAAATTAACTTCCTTGTCCACTTAATATATAGCTTATATCTTTGGCTTTTCTTGTGTCTCAGGAAAGTACAAACACTTTCCGTAGGTACCCAGAGACTTGGAAACCTTAAACCACTTATGAGACTCATTCTCTAGCCTTCTTCCATTTAGAAACTTGAACTATAGGGGCATTCATTTCATCATCTCACTTTTCGCCTCATTTCCCCCTAGGGTCACCCAGGATTCGCCCCTTGAGGTGATCACTTCATCTCTAGAGTGATGAGAATACCTATCTGAGGTGACAGTGGTTAAAATCTCCCACTGTTATCGCCATCCAATGGATTGGATCAGGATTTTCCCAACCTATAGTTTTCACGATAACATTTTGGTGCCATTGTTAGGGAGGATTTTGAATCCTCTTTTGTGCCCTAATGACACTTTGTCAAGTTACCATCCCAAAGCCTTCACCCCTAGCTTTCTTGGTGACTCCACTTGAAGTACATTCCCCTTCCACCTTTGATGAGATCTTCTTGAAGCTCATCTGGCGACCCCACCTTCCCTTAAGAATTTTCCCCAGGGGAGATTCAAACCTTCTAAGGTCTATCGAAGAAGGCCTCCTATCAAGTCTCTCGTTGTCAAAACCCTTTTTCACAGTACCATTCCCCTTGCTTTGATGGCTCACCCTTGGGAAAAGGACCTTTATAAACCCATGAACATGTCCACCATCCCTTGATACCCGAACACAATGCCAAAAGACTCTCACAAATGGTTGCCAAAGTTTCCATAAAACAATGTGATCACTGCTGACGATCATCTCTATGCCATAGGCCAAGACATGGAAATTGCAGAAGTGGAACATGAGGATGTAGCAATGAAGATACTAGCCTCATCATTAACTGAAGATACTCAAAGATGGTTAAGAGGGCTTCCTGATAATCACATCGCATCTTATGAAGACTTCACTAAGTTATTCAAGAACATATGGACAATGAAGAAAGACAACAAAATGCTTATAACACAGTTCAATCGGATAAAGAAGAAGTAGAATGAAATAATGAGTGAATTTGACAACATGTTTGACAAGTTATATAGTCAAATCCTGACAAACCTATGCCATACAGATGCAACTATTCATCTCCTTTACATGAATTCATTCGATGGGAAATTATGTTTCATTCTGAAAGACGAGAAGCCCACCACCTTGGAACAATCCAAAGAGTACAGTGCATAGATTGAAGAGAACATCCTTGACTCAAAGGTTTATCATTTTCAGTATCGTCGTGCCAAGGCAAAGACAAAGACTAAGGCTTCTAGTAGCAATGCTACTGATCCAATTGCCCTCTTGAAACAAAATATAGATCAGATGAGTACTCAGTCTGTTCAAGCACATAATCAAATCATGGGATGAATAAACACTATGGAAATAAATCAATCTGCCTCAAGACCTCAGTTTGCTAGACAACATAGAGATGCCACAGGTTGGAAACCAAGGCCTCGACAAGAGGCAAAGGCCCCTGATACGTTGAACCTAGTTGGAAAGGTTAGCATAGAGAAGACACCGTGGTGTTCTCCATGTCAATAAATCCATCAAGAGGATGGATGTCCCTGAAAAAACGAAGATTCTCCAGACAATATGAACTTCATGGATATGATATGTAACTTCCAAGAGGAATAGGTCACACAAGAACAGATTGACGAGGCCAAAATACAAGGGGAAAGAGAGGGAAGACTTCAGGTGTTAAATCAGTTGACAAATGATCAAAGAAAGGAACTGAGGAAGAGGGAATTTTTGACATACACTAGAAGAAATAAATCTCCAGTTTTTCCATCACAACCTTCCACTCCCCCTCAACCACAAGCAATCGCTTCTCTTCCATCTACAAAGATGGTGGTCCCACCACTCCCACATCCAATACATTAGTTGCTTCCAAATATAACTCCAACCTATGAGATTCAGTTGAACATATACGTTCCAACCATGTTTTGGAAGTTGAATATGATAGTCCCTGTAACATAAATGTGCAAAATTATTTCAGTGAGGAGGGAAATCTTGAAGTTATTACAAGTGCCAACCGATAAGGAGTATCCTCCAATCATTTTGAACACCATGTATCTTTATTGACAAAGGGACAACAACCCTCCTTTATGTCTTTCCTTGGGCATGAATGGCCTCTGCCTAAACAATTGTATGCTGGATTTCGGGGCCTTATCAAATGTCATGTCTTTGAAGGTGATGGAACAACTTGGCTTGAAGATGACCTGACCATATGGAAATGTGTGTGGAATTGATTCTAAGAGGGTCAAGGTTTATGGAACATGTGAGAACGTTGAGGTCTTCTCGATTAATTTTCTGCATATCAGCCTCCGTATGAACATAGTGGTGATTGATGTCCCAGACGGTTGGGGGATGCTCTTATCGAGGAGTTGGTCTACCACCCTTGGAGGTTTCCTTAGCATGGATCTTACCCGTACACACATTCCCATGGGGGATGGAACCTTTGAGGTATTATATAGTCGAGAGTGGGTTGACAAGCATGTGATGGACCCCAATGATCCTGATTATACAAGGGTGAGTTTTCTGAGGTTCCAGACACTATTGAGTATGATCCATGAGACTTACCTTTAATGCAGGAGGAATGTATAGATACACTACTCCGAAAGAAAAAAATTATACAAAGAAAAACTTGCGAAGTTCCGGGGGAAGGAGTCGGGTTCCATCCAGATAATTAAGAAAGAAGATAATAAGGACAAAGAACGTGAAGAATCCATCATAAATGCAGTCAAAACAAGACCTCCATCCTATCCTTACATAGAGAATATACCTTACATCAAATATAGTGAAGGAAGTCTTGTGTTCATGTGGGATAAGAATAAGGGCAAGCCTAAATATGACCAGAAGGATAAAAATGCTTGGCTTGGCCCTTACATAATCAAGAAGAAGTCTGAGAAAGAGAAGTATTATATGACAACTTTGGATGGGAGAAAGATGCCATTACCAATGGATGAGTTTCTTCTCCAACCCTACGTCTAGGGCACTTGAATTCTTCAGGGTCCAAGCCTTAGGTAAGTAGGTAGGTCATTTTTATTTCCTACATTTTCATCTTGATTGCTCATGGTAGTTTAACTACATTTCATATTTCATTTTTCTCTACTTGCATATTGATTTCATGCTTATCTTAGATTTACAAAAGAAAAAATGCTAAAATTTTCTTTCCTAGATTTGTTTTCAGTTTTGGTTTTGATATATATGGACAAAGGGTGATAGAACCACCCTGGATTTTATGGTTTTATGTTTTAGTGTAAGCACAAGTCCACCAGGATATTTTGTGGTTCTTATGCACTCTACGACGAGCACATGTACCCAAGTAGGAGCCAGATGTTATCCCAAACTCCTAGGGATAACTAAGGAGATGATGTCTTGAGGCCCTCAATTTGCAGACATGGAATACTGAGAGATAACTTGACCAACAATGTCCACTTGCACAGATAGAGGCCCACCTCACCATGACAGTTCCAAGTTCATCACGACGATATCCACCACATCAGCTGACTTTGAAAAGGCATTGGGTCTTGCTCCACGAGGTACAAGCAAAGTATCATGGTGAGTGTCATTTCAATATTTGAGGCATTTGAGCTTTTTGCATCTATTACTGCTTTTGATTTTGTAACGTCTGCTTGGACGTTATGCTCTTTGCCCCATTTCACTTGGGTGGTTGACATTGCGCCCTAGTAAGTGGGTCATCGTTAGGGATATGTTTTCTACTGGGAGGTCCTCTTGACGAGTCCTTGTGCCATTCTTGACCATAATTTTCACTTTCCATACTTCATCCCCTCACATCCTTACCTTTTGGGATTTTTGGATGTACTGACTCAAGAAGGTGTTGTCCCTCATTTCATGGGAAGAAGGGGTTGAAGGCCTAGAGGCTTGTAGCTGGAAAAAGCTAAAAGGAAATCATTAACCTTCTAGATGCTTTCCCAAGGATCCCGATGACAATGAAATGTCTCTCATAAGAAACTAATGAGACCCATGAAAATAACTAATACAAAATGCCAACCAAGCAGGATCATGTGTGGGCACTATTTTTAATGCTTAGTTAGAAGCCCCACACATGTTTTCAACTTAGGGAAGCATGATGTGACCAAGGTAGATTCAAAGTGGGCACTGCTTTTCATTCTTAGGTAGAATTCCCACCTTGGATTCAACTTGGAAGCATCTTAAAAGAATAAAAGGCAATAAATGGGCTTGGAAAAAGGTTGCATTGAAAATGAAGGTGCAACACACCCTCTACAAAGGCACCCATAAATGAGACACTACAACCCCTTGTATGTCATGATCCCCATGCCCAAAGGTCTTGCCCCCATCCATGTCACCTCATCCACATGATTTAGAAATAGGTCCCCTTGGGAAACACTCATAAACTTGAGGCATGATTCACCAAATAGGTCGCTTTGTCAACCCTCCCTTACCTAAACTGGGCAAATTGTATAGGGTCTTTACGCACTTGTTTATTATGATGAGGTGGTTTGGATGTACATCCTTAAATGACACTTTTATTGATTTGATTTACTCATCATGATGCATTTTACTTGAGACCCTTGGAGGGCGTATTCATTTGTCTTTGCATGACCTAGTTGGTGGATAAATTTGAAAGAATAAACCTAGCTTGGGCTTCCTTGGGGCTTGAAGCCCACAGGTTGGATACCAGGGCCCACATGCTGGATGATGATGATTTCCTTTGGAGGCCCGATATGACACCATGGAATACCTAACCCAATATCTTACTATCCCAACAACTTGCTCTTGGGTCCAAAACGTCATACTTTGAGGGCTTGACGTCATGCATGGGTTAGGGTTTGGTGGTGATGTTATCACTTTGCACTTTTGGATAAGGGAAGACACCTTGAATTGTTGGAAAAGGCCCTAGCGCCTTGGAAGAAGGCCTTTGGAGGCCCAATGTATCATCCCCAACCTCAACAACTTGCCAAAGATGCCAAAACGTTTCCCTAAAGGGGTGACATCATGTTTTTTTTAGGGTTTTTATTGTGCAAAATCAAATTTTAAATTGTAAAGGGGAAAAGTAAGGGTTTTTTTCCTATTACTTTGTGGTTTACCCTAAGTTATGTGGACACACTATGTTTGAGAGGGTTTGTATAAATAGACATCACCTCTATTTCATTTTCATCATAGCTCTCCCATTGTGAGAAGATTAGTGGATGAAATTTGCGCCCTACTTGGGCACTTTTGGTATCTCTCTCTTGTGAAAATGATTTTTGGTGATATATCTTGGTGAATGATTAAGATAAGGTGGTGCACACCTCTTGGAGATTTCTTCTTTTGCTTATGAATGACAATTTGCTTGGTGAATTAGGGTTCATTCTTGCATCTCTCTTAGAATTGGTAAGCAAAATATGAAATTGTTTATTATTCTTGCTTGTTTCATGGTTATTGTTGGTTGAAACCCTAGGATGAGTATTGGTGCATACACCCTCCATTAAGCTTCATCTCATTTGCTAGTTTACAAATATTTTATTGCAAGGTTGCTAGGAGGAGTACAAGGGTGTACACCCTCCTTGATTTACCTTAGATTGATTTGCATACCCTAGGGAGTAAGAGAGTTTACACCCCTAGGGATTTTTTGATCTAAACATTTCTTTCAAGACTCCATTCACCCAATTTTTTAGAGGCACTAATATGAAGTTTGCATTGGAGAAATAAATTGTTTGCATTGGTAAATGTGATTTAGTGAGATATTAATATTGTGCAAGTTGGAATATTTTCTTGATGCTTTGAGGTTGCCAAAGCCTCTAGTACGTCTTAGTTTTCTTAGTCTTCTTGGCTATAACTAAAAAAAATCTACAACCATTAGGGTTCCAACAAATTGCTCTTTTTTTTTTTTTTTTTTCATTTATAACTCACATTTCAACTGTCAGAATTTGCTAAAAGTTTGTCAACATAATCTACTAGTCCTAGCACATCTTTTGGGTAAATATTTTGCAATTTTTTGGTGGCTGATTTTATGATGTAACAACTTGTTTGCTACGACCATAAGGATGCAATTATATCTCTGCAATACTTGTCTATAATAGCCTTATATTGATGCCAAAGTTTTATGCTTTTATACTTGAGTTGTACTAGTGTTTACTAGCCTATCTCTTGCATCATTCATGTGACTTTTAACATCTTATCTAACAAATTTATTAATTGTTTCTTGTTGATATATAACTCTGTTTACTGCTGCAAATAGGGACAACAATCTTAAATTGCTTTTCCGCTTAACATATAAATTGTATCTTTGGATTTTCTTGTGTCTCGAGCAGGTACAAACACTTTCCGTAGGTACCCAAAGACTTGGAAACCTTAAACCACTTCCAAGACTCATTCTATAGCCTTCTTCCACTTAGAAACTTGACCTATAGGGGCATTCATTTCATCATCTCACTTTTCGTCTCATTTCCCCCTGGGGTCACCCGAGATTCCCCCCTTTAGGTGATCACTTCATCTCTAACGTGACGAGAATACCTATCCGAGGTGACAATGGGTAGGTATTCTCCTAGTTGTCGCCATCTTGTGGTTTGGTTTGGGATTTTCACAACCTACAATTTGTGCGATAACAATGCTTACATATGAAACAAATGAACCAGGACGGTTATGGTTATTATGCCCCAGATTCCCATTTTGTTGTATGCAACTCCGATGCACTTGTATTTTATGTCCATTCTGGTGCTTGTATAATTAGTATGTTTCAATGCGTTTAAGTCTTTTAAAGCATCGATGTTGTTATTATATTTAAATAACTGATGCGTATTTATCACATGCTCATTGCATAATTTGAAAACGATATATATATATATATATATATATATATATATATATATATATATATATATATATATATATATATATATATATATATATATATTATCACACATTTTATGCACCGATGATTCCATATAATTAATATGTATCGGTGCTTTAGTATTCTTAATATGCACCGGTGTGTATAACCCCTTAAAAAACACCGATGTCTATATTATTTCAAACATTATTTTGTGAGTTCATAAGAATGCACCGATATGTATATATTTTAATTAATTATTTTTTTAACAAATATTTTTTATAATCGTATTGTTTTTTATATTTTTGTTATTGCATTTTGATATAATGAAAACATTAATGCCTTATCCAACAGACTACATCTCTGTTATTTGCAACAATGTAAATCATTCACATATTAATTAATTAGTTATTTGCAACAATGTAAAACATTCACATATTAATTAATCAATAACTCAACATTTTACAACATTTGACAATGCAATATAATAACAAACCCATTTTATTATATATGAATATGAGACCCATGGTCATACAAAATGGGACAACACAAAGGTCCATAATAATCAAGATGGAACCAACATGTAATTATTACAGTTATTGGTAACGTGTCCTTTCGTAATTGGGATGTTATGTCCACTACATTAAGCAAAAATATCCCTGATTTTTATAGGACAATATTAAACAATTGCTTACAACTTGCAGTAACATTCAATTATATTGATTGTTTTTCATCACTTAAATTGCTTTCATTGCTCGAGTTGTGTGCATCCTTCATTTCTTGATTAGTTGTAGGCGATATTGTACTTTGGTGTTCTAAATAGATGTTTTCTTGCTCGACTTCTCATTGACGTTCCAACTACTCCCGTTCCTTCTACAGAAATAGAAATAAAGCATAATAAGTAAATCTACTTTTATAATATAATACAATATACATGATTGCATAAATAAAAAGGTGTACCATAACAATGATTGATTCATAAACCATACACATCATTTGAAGCCTTGTCTCATGCCAATTATCACAAGATTTTTTGTTGGCTCATCTCCATACATTGTTTCCTGCATGTTTAATACACCATGACAAAACATAGTCGATATAATTAATATAAATGTTTCTTATTGTTCCATTAATTATAAAACAAGGGAAGTTAAACAACATAGCTGCTTACAAATTATTCATTTAAACCTTGATACTTCAACATATAATCACAACCCCTCGTTAACCCAATGTTGATCAATTGTTCGATTGGCTCTTCTTTGTATGTTAGCACCTATTAGTAGACATCCATGGGTCGGTGCAAATTAATTATTCAAATATAAATATCCCAACAAATATGAAAACTTAAGTAATGTCGAAAATGTAAGTACTCATAAATTTGTGATCAACCCTTTTTTTCCTTGGCATCATGTATTACGTGCTGATTGGTTTCCATTTTGTTTTCTTTTCTACAACAAAACAATTGAAGATTAATATTTAATATGACAAATAAATTCAATGTACATAAAAGAATAAATGAATGATCAGATACCTTTGATGCATGTTGTTGTTGGGATGCATCCTCCTATGATGCAATTATGTTCATTTCTTTTACCATCTCCTTGTACACTCTTTTGGACATCCCTACTGGCATCTATTGGATTTCCCCTCATTTGTCGCTTGGAATTTTCATAATCTTCCTGAAAAATGAAAAAGCACAATAACATTTTCTTAAATGGACATGAACGTAAATATAGTGAAATAAATTAATTTGATAATTATTGGAACATATTATAGAAACACATATTTAGTAATAATACCTTTTATCTGACTATTTTTTGTTATTGCAAGTTTTTGCTATTGCAAGTCTCACGGGTCTTATTGACCATGGCTCCATAAACGCTTCTTGTAATATACATATAACTTGATTCTTGGAGTCACTAGATTGATTTTTATATTGTAAGTGGAAATTACATCTATATGTTCTTTCCACTATAGCCCTCAAAGTTCTATAAAACATTTTCCCCCTCTCATTAACTTCAAGCACCACTCCAGATGAATTGATGACCAAGCCGTCATCATCATTTACATCCTTAACAATTTTTTTCCTCTTAGGATGAGATTCCATTCCCTCGCTATCATTCGCTACATAACATTAAAAAAAAGTGAAATCTAGTGTTTAAAACTTGTTAGCAATTAATTTTAAGGAATTAATTTTTAGTAAAAGTCAAGGAAAAACTTAATGTTGATTACCTTTCGATCCACTTGTTTCATCTCTTTACAACATTTACATAAAGCTTTTACGCTCTTTTTCACTCAGATTGCAAACAATCTTATCGAGTTTCTTCAAGTTTTTTCTTTGCATGACACACATTAACCAATACATATCATTAATGTAAACTTACAAATATTTCAAATTATACATTAAATTTTTAATAAAACTTAAATAACTTGCCTGCCTCTCTTTTTGGGATGAGCTACCATCGCGCTTGATGCAACAAGATGTTTTCTTTGAACTTATATCAGCCATCTTGTATAAAAAAAAATAAGGAATAATCAGAAATATAAATTATGAAAATTTTATACAATCTATTATTTTGATGCGCTTCATTAAACATAACAAACTGGGGCGTCAAGCATATACTAGAATCGATAAGTTCTATTAGTCATTACACATTGCTAACCTGTACACATATGATACAAAATAAATACTATTTATTTGTTCGACCAATCAATGCTTTTCACAAATATACACTCCCCAATGCCCTTTTATATACAATGAGCATCGGGTTGCTACCTCTGTACAGTGCACACCAGGGTGACTTTACTATACAATGTGCATCGTGGAAAAGTTAAAAAAAAAATCATTGACAACGACAGGGTTGACAGGGTTTGGGATCCGATGCAATGAGTGGTACCATTGCAATGGATACCAAACACCCCATATGCAACTAAATAAACCCTATAAAAATTTATTGCTTAAAAAAATAAACGCTAAAAAAATCTATTGCTTACAAAAATAAACCCTATAAAAATCCGTTGATTAAAAAAGAGGGGAATAAGAAAAAAACAACAAGAAAGTTATAACATGCTCACTTGGGCCTTGTATAAACACACTTGTGGGAGCTTAAGGAACTCAATTTTGCTTCTCGTATGACCCCTTACCAAATTCTCAGTGTGTTCATGGATGGCTTTAGGAAGCAAGTTGCAACTCACCATAAAAATTTAATCGGGACTCGGATCACAAAACCATCGATTTTGTTGGACTCCTGACACCAGGTTAGGACAATGGGCACTCCTCTCTCATGATTCCTTTACCCATAAATTGTTTTATTCGAAGATCTTCAAAACTAGGGTTTTTCTTAGTAAGGAATGGTGTCATTTTTGCACAAAGGGGTCAATTTTGCAAAACATTGTCTCATCATGAAATTGTTGAAGTATAATTATGGAATATCCAACAATACTGAGGGCAGGGGGGGAGGGGTGAATCAATATTGCCTAGTTTTTCTTTTTAACTTCATCCATATTAAGCACACATATTAATTATTCAATTAAGTAATATATGATGAACAACAAACCCTTATGAACACAAGATTTTTTCATGGAACCCAACAAGGAAAACCACCAACACTTTTCTATTAACTGCAAAATTCCTTTCTTACAAGTTACATAGAAGGAATATATTCTTCCTTTTTGATCAACACCAATTGATCAAGATGCATCCACACCCTTTTTCACCTGCACCAACTGGTAGGAGGCTACGACCCCCCGTTTAGTCAGCTACAACTGACAAGGAAGCACCAACTCCCTCTTTTCACCAGCACCAACTGGTAGGAGGTTTCGAACCCCTGTTTAGTTAGCTACCTTTGACAAGGAAGCACCAACTCCCCTGTAGGCTCCTACCTGCCCTTGCACCACCCAACCACCCTTATTTTATAATGCAATACAATCTCTTCTATACTTCACTGAATTTGACTCATGCAACCATTGCTGTAATTTCTACTTGTCTGCTGCAACCTTTGCTTCTATGGTCTTCTATATCAAGTACTGGATTTCATAACTTCTTCTCTGTCTTTTTCTGTTCTTGATCTTCAATAAGACATTGACAGGCACCTTAGAACGAATAGTTCTTCATCTTGGACTCTGCTCCTATTTTTGATCTACTAATCTGAACCACATAGACACCCTCTTCTCACCACTTTTTCTCATTTATATAATCTTCAAACTGGTGTGAGATATAAAACATCGTGTCCCTTTATTTGAACCATTGTACCTTTTCATTTAAAATGATAATCTAAACTTTAATTAATGTCATTTTTCCTTTTTATTCTTTATTCATGTTTTCATGATTTAACTCTCTTTTAATCATGACTGTGTATCGGTTCATTTTTGTCATGAGTTGATCACAGACATGGATCAAATCATTATATCGTACTCATGTTTCTACTGCGTTCTTGGTTCACCAACACACCATATTCGATCATTTTTTGATTCTTTGTATTGTTCTGGTGTAACTTTCTTTCGAATGAAATCTGTATGAGGCACTCCCTTCAAACCAATTTCATATGACCATAGGCACATAACGACAAGCTTATTAATCTAAGTGACGTATTATATTCTGCCTTTTAAATCTCTTTATCATATGACCAAAGGCATTGACCAGACGATAGGCGAGACGAGCTCTTGAGCGTTTATCGATTCAACGATCACGATTCAATCTCCCGATGAGATGGACGATTGTTGAGACTTCGGGTCTTCACCCTTCGGGTCTTCACCCTTCGGGTCTTCGTGACTTCCAACCTTTCAAATCTCTTGAATATGATATCGCCGAACAGATCATATGGTTCACATTTATATCTCGGAACTAGATCAATGGTCATATCCGATCCTTACATCTATCCTTCATTGCTTAATCCAATGGCCAAGACTTAATCAAGCAATGAGATGGATGGCCACCTTTTACTCCGTGACTTTGTCTATTATGCTTACGCTATCCTTCCACTATATTTTGATCAATGGTTGAGAGTACACCTGACATTAGATCAACGGTCGAGATCTCCTTCAGGTCTTTGGACTTCAGAGATTTCAAATCTCAACCCGTTCTTTCCTCCGTAGTGGTCACCTGCTGAGTAAGTCATCAACGGTGGAGACTGTTTTCTGTCGGTTAACGTTTCCACTTACTCTATCCTTCCACTGAAGTAGATCGATGGTCAAGAAATCTCCCAAAGTGATCTTCAGATAGGACGTCTTGTGTCCACTTCAGGTCTTCGACATTCGGGACTTTGGGCAAGTGCTGGTGGTAAAACTCACGAAGAAAAAATCCCGGAGTGACGTAACTTTCTTACGTCACTTGATGATGTGTCATGAGCTGAGTAGCTGCCATGTGTCACTCATATTCATGATTTTCACGTACCTGAAATGTCGATTCAACTTGACACTTGTCGTTCTCTGACTATGCCACATGTCCTTGCTGATGTGGTCTGTCACCGTTTCTTGCTGACGTCGACGTAGATCTCCCGATGTGACACATGTTCATCTCCTTGATCTAACGGTCAAGCTAGTATTTGAAGGGTATCTCAGATCGACGAATGAGAGTAACTTTGGAACTTTGTCCTTCGGGACTTTGAGACTTTTGACATTTCTTGGTGGTGAAACTCCCGAAGTAATTCTCCCGTAGTTACACAACTTGCTTACGTCACTTGTTGACATGTCACGAGCCAATTTCTTCTTGAAACTTGTCATCATCTGACTATGCCATGTGTATTTGCTGATGAGGTCTGCTGACATGGTCTACCACATATCCTTGTAGACGTGGTCTGCTGCGTGTTCTTTTGACCAACAACCCTGATCCAACGGTCATCGTATGTTCTCCAAATCCGACGGTCCTTATTCATTTCAGATTTTTGGGCTTTGAGTATTTCAAATCTCAAACTTTCCAGAGCGTATCTCCTCGTAGCTTTATACCCGAACTAATTTTTGTTCGTCGATTATGAACTTAGATTGATGGCTTGATCTGTTAGCGATGCAACTCTGCTAGCTCATCCCATCCTTCCAATTTGAAATGATCCGACGGTTGATGGAAATTCACATTTTGAGAATTTCAAATCTCAAACCTTCCGGAGCATAACCTCCTCACATCTTTATACCTGAAACAAATGTTGTTCGTTGATCAGGATCTTAGATCGATGGATTGATCTGTTTGTGATGTAGCTTTGCTAGCTTATCCTGTCCTTCCACTTTAACACGATCCGACGGCTGACGGGTATTCAGCTAATCAAAATCTCAATCGTTTTAGCTTATCTTGTCCTTCCACTAAAATGTGATCCAACGGTCATGAATATACTTGAAGCAGATCAATGGTCGACGATGATTGTGTAGCTACAACTTGCGAGTGATTTAACTCGACACCCAAACTCTGCAATTGGAAATTGTGCGCTATTGTTGAGTTAACCACAATGTTGATCTTAGAAGCTATAGATCGGACGATCTTGACTAATTGCGGGTTTGGAACAAGCGTGATGTTTAATTCTCCTTTCAATCTCTGCAATTCATCCCTGCTGTAGATTTGGCGATTGCGCATCTGACGGTCATGATTTAATATGACTTAAACTGAGCATTTGTTGGATCAACCCCAGTCGTAGTTCTTTGAAGCTGTGAGATCTGACGATCTAGACAGATTGCAGGATTGTAACTGGCGAGTGGTTGAATTCTACTTTCGCTCCTCGCAATTCATCCCTTCGGTTGATCTGGCGATTGCGCATCAATGATCATTGTTTTGATTCTCTCCATACTTACTGAGTTCCAACGTGCCATCTCTTCTGAGCTTTGATCTCTGCGTTTTCTAACCCTCTTGATCTTTTATCATAGGAACATTGTTGATCTATTGTGATCAACAATAATCACAAATTTCTTCATACTGTTCGCTTCTTCTGATATACTGTGCAATGCGCTTTTCCTTCTGAGCTTTGATCTTCATACTATTCGCTCCTCCTCCCAAGCTTGCGTTATCAATCTCTGCACACAATTTGACATCTTCTGCTAATTGATATACTTGTTGACATCAATGACAATCTTATCTCTGGTAATTCATCATTAACAACAGATCATCACATCGACTGTTGAGATCAATGACAATATATCCAACAATCTCCCCCTTTGTCATTGATGGAAACCCACTAACTTCATATACAAAACTCCCCCTGTGATGATGCTTTTCTCTTATGAAGTTTTCCTTTTATGAAGTTTCTCTCCCCCTTTGACATCAATGACAAAGGGTTTTTTCTCCTATGGTAAAGATCCATATGTTACTGACTAGAGTCTGAACTTGGGTAAATCATGTTCTGTCTACCATAACTTAATGACTCCCCCTGGCAATATGCTCTCTCTCTGCTTCTGACTAATCTCCCCCTTTGTTTCTGAAAATGTATCTCTTCTTGACAAGGTTTCTTCCCTTGTTAATTTACTAACTTCTTATCTCAGTTAATTGGGATTTTTTGTGTTTCAAATGAGTAGTCTTCTTGATACCAATTTTTGTAGTGATCGAGTCTTTTCAAAACTTAATCTAATCACTTTCTTATTTACTAACCAAAACTTCCCTTGATTTTTTACTGACTGTTCTCCCCCTTTGTTTCTAAAAGGGTAGCATTTTCTGACAAGGTTTCTCCTCTTGTTATTTCTACAGGATGCCATGTACATCATTTTGTACATCAGAATGATGCTTCTACGAATGCTGCTGTCGTACTGGAACACTGCACAATGGTATCTCATTTTATTCAACTATCTCTTGGATCTGCCCATTGATTCTCATCGATCTCTAACTAAGATACCAATTGTTTTTATATCATCTACCTTGACATATACACTCTCAACAATCTTATGTAACCTAAGATTGTAGCATATGTATGCTTTCTTGGTAGAATCATATCCAAGAAGGATACCTTCATCAGATCTGACATCAAATTTTATGAGATTCTTATCAAGTCTTTTGATGCAACACTTACTTCCAAAGACCTTGAAATATTTTACTGATGGAGCTCTTCCAAACCATAGTTCATAAGGAGTCTTATTACTATTAATCCCGAGGTGACATTTTTTCAATATGTATACTTTTGTGCTTACATCATCTCTCCAATATCCATCAGATAATTTTTCTTCATTGGGCATAGTCCTTGCGGCTTCCTGGACAAAGATTATTTATTTATTTATTTATTTTGAGAAGGAGTCTTAGTGTACCATCAAAATGGGATGGAATCTTTTTTGAGATAATCATCACTCAATTATTGTTGTTGTTCTATTGTTGGAGATTCAACATCAACGCGACTATTATGTGCATCAGAAGCTTCTTCATCGTTAACTTGAGAAGTTTCACCCACCGATCTCCTATTATTAACTTCATCAATTTTAGGAGCAATATTTTCATTATCTTTCTTGTTTGGTACTTCAAGTTTTATTTTCCATGTCTTATTAACTCTTCTTGTCATATTGTGTGAAGCAATTTCTTATTGACTATCTTTTTGATTTCCAAAAGTCATGGGCTTTGTGGCCATATCCATCACAACTGTAGCATCTCATAGTGTACCAATGTGTAGCAATATGTCCAACAAGATTGCAGTTCCAACATCTTATATTGTTGTTGAACCTACCAATTTGTTTTCTTCCATGATGCCTACAATCCAAGGCTTTATGACCATACTCATTACAAGAAAAAAAATAACCATTAAAAACACTCTCATACTTACTTTGATTCATCCATGAAGGTGTCTTTCTTCTAAACTTACTTTGGAGTGTATGAGTAGCTTCAGGATGTCTTCCTTGACTTGATCTTCTAAATGTTGTAATGTTGCTTTCATTCTTTGAACATGAAGAACCAACATCATACTTTATTTCCCTTTTTATAAAAGAAAGACTTGCATGAGACCTGTCTTCACTCTTTACAAATGAAGGACTTGCATCAGGTTTCTTGGGATTACTAATTTCTTCCTTGTTGTAGCCAAGGCCGGTTTTGTCATATGGTGATATCCGACTATCCAAGATCTCATCTAATATCATAGAGTTGCTCAAGAACTTGACTTGGGTGTTTGACTTCTCAACCTTCTTTCTAAGATTCACAATTTCTGCTCCCAGCTTATGACATGATTCTTCCCTTTTGTTCAATAGTTTCCTCACTACCTCCTCTCTTCTTTTGGTTTCTTCAAGTTGAGTCTTCAGATTGACATTGATTTCTCTTAGTTCCTTTATATCTGCAAGGATTTCCCTAAGTTCATCATCTTCCTTGTTTTCTTCTTTTACTTGACTAATCTCATTCTTTAATTTCTCAATCTCCTCTTCTTTTTCTTCTAGCTGAATATTTTGCTCAGATATGATTTTTTCATTGTCTTCGAGAATTTCCTTTATTTCCAAGAAATGTTTTTGACTCTTTTCAAGAAATTCTTTAGTGTATTTATGAAGAAAACTATAGTCTGAATAATCATGGTCATAGTGGTATTCATAAAGACTCCAATCAACTTTCTGTTTGACCTTAGATAGTTCTTCTTCTACTTCTTTCATGGGATAGATGCTAACAAAACATTCTTCTATTGTATCTAAATCTTCTTCTTTATTTGCAGGGGAGATTTTAATATCAACATTATTGCAATCAGAAGATTGTGAAGAGTCTTTACCTTTATTGATGACCGAGTCTTCCTCTTTATCCTTGATAGGAATGTATTCTGTGTATTCTCTTTTAATTTTATATATCTTCATGGGAGGAAGAGAAAATTCTTTGGAGGTATCATCACAACACATGTCATCAATCTGAGTAATAGGACTTAATCTTTTAACAATGTGTACTTGTTCATATTCAAGGCCAAATTCGTTTGAAGTAATTCTTTGTAGACTAAGAACTTTATCAAGGGCTTCCATCCCTTTCTTGAATTTTTCAACAGTCTTAAGTTGATCCTTTAGTTGTTTACACCTTTGTTTATATTTTTTCAGATCATCCAACACACACTCAAGCTTAGCTTCAAGATTGACTTCTGCTTCAATGTCTATGTATTCTTCAAAAGAATCTTCATCACTAGAATTGTTGTAGACTGAACTTTGTTCTGATTGAAATACTTCATTTGGCTTCTTATTTGAGTAGAGGTCTTTCATCTTGTCCCAAAGTTCTTTTGCAAAATTACATTCACCTATCTTTTCTTTGACATCATTAGGTAATCCATCAAGGATTGTATTCATTGCCACTGAGTTACTTTTCTTGGCTTTATTTTGAGTTGGAGTCCTTACTTTGCTTGGTGGTAAGTAATCAGTGATCACTAAATTGCATACATTAGGTCCCAATGCCGTCAGATGAATTTCCATTCTTGTACTCCAAAATATGTATTCTACTTTTCCAGGTATTGGAGTTCCATTTTCAATGTAAATATTTTGTCCATCCATGTGTGCTTAATTTGATCTTCCTTTCACTTTGTTAGATTGTTCTTAAAGGAACCTTCGCTTTGATACCAATTGATGGAATATCCAACAATACTTGGGGGGGGGGGGTGAATCAATATTGCCTAGTTTTTCTTTTTAACTTCATCCATATTAAGCACACATATTAATTATTTAATTAAGCAATATATGATGAACAATAAACCCTTATGAACACAAGATTTTATCGTGGAACCCAACAGGGAAAACCACCAACACTTTTCTATTAACTGCAAGATTCCTTTTCTTACAAGTTACATAGAAGGAAGATATTCTTCCTTTTCGATCAACACCAACTGATCAGGATGCACCCACACCCTTGTTCACCAACATCAAATGGTAGGAGACTACGACCCCTTGTTTAGTCAGCTACAACTGACAAGGAAACACCAAATCCCTCTTTTCACCAGCACCAACTGGTAGGAGGCTTCGACCCCCTATTTAGTCATCTACCACTGACAAGGAAGCGCCAAATCCCCTGCATGCTCCTACTTGCCCTTGCACCACCCAACCACCCTTATTTTATAATGCAATACAATCTCTTCTGTACTTCACTGAATTTGACTCATGCAACCATTGTTGTAATTTCTACTTGTTTGCTGCAACCTTTGCTTGTATGGTCTTTTGTATCAAGTACTGGATTGCATAACTAATGTTGTGTCTTCTTTTGTTCTTGATCTTCAATAAGACATTGACATGCACCTTAGAACGAACAATTCTTCATCTTGGACTCTGCTCCTGTTGTTTATTTTCTAATCTGAACCACAAAGACACTCTCTTCTCACCACTTTTTCTCATTTATATAATTTTCAAACTGGTGTGAGATATAAAACATCGTGTCCCTTTATTTGAACCATTGTACCTTTTCATTTAAAATGATAATCTAAACTTTAATTAATGTCATTTTTCCTTTTTATTCTTTATTCATGTTTTCATGATTTAACTCTCTTTTAATCATGACTGCGTATCGATTCATTTTTTTCATGAGTTGATCACATACATGGATCGACTCATTAGATCATACTCATGTTTCTTCTACGTTCTCAGTTCACCAACAGACCATATTCGATCATTTATCGATTCTCTGTATTGTTCTGGTGTAACTTTCTGTCGAATGACATCTGTATGAGGCGCTCCCTTCAAACCAATTTCATATGACCATAGGCATAGAACCATAGGCTTATTAATCTAAGTGACGTATTATATTCTGCCTTTTAAATCTCTTTATCATATGACCAAAGGTGTTGACTAGACGCTAGGCAAGATGAGCTCTTGAGCATTTATTGATTCAACAATCACGATTCAATCTCCCGATGAGATGGACGATTATCGGGACTTCAGGTCTTCGCCCTTTGGGTCTTCATGACTTCCAACCTTTCAAATATCCTGAATACGATATTGCCGAATAGATCGGACGATTCACATTTATATCTCGAAACTAGATCAATGGTCTCATTCGATCCTTACATCTATCCTTCATTGCTTTATCCAACGACCAAGACTTAATCAAGCAATGAGATGAATGGCCACCTTTTACTCCATGACTTTGTCTATTATGATTATGCTATCCTTCCATTGTATTTTGATCAACGGTTGAGAGTACACCCAACATCAGATCGACGGTCGAGATCTCCTTCGGGTCTCTGGACTTCAGAGATTTCAAATCTCAACCTGTTCTTGTTGGACAACTGAGAGGGGGGGTGAATCAGTTGTTACCATGATTAAACAATTATGCTTATTTTAAACTATTTACAAAGCACTCAATGACAATCACAATAATGCAGGGGGGTAAGCAATAGAATATTCAACATCAATCACACACATGAAATATACAGAGACAGATATTTCCGGAGGAAACCCATAAAGGGATAAACCTCTTCTTCTTGATATAATAAGTAATCTTTATCTTCTGTACATTATCATTCTTATGAGAACCAACTCATTGTGAGGCTACCACCTTTGTTTTGCAAGCTGCAACTTGCTGAGAGAACCAACTCTCTGGTTTCTCTAGCACCCACTAGAAGGAAGCACCAACTCCCTGGTTTCTCTAGCACCCACTAGAAGGAAGCACCAACTCCCTGGTTTATCTAGCACCCTCTAGAAGGAAGCACCAACTCCCTAAGTGTTCCAGCACCAACTGGATGGAAGCACCAACTTCCAGTCACACATGCACCGACCTGTATAACAGAGAACAATAGTTCTCCCTTGTACCACCCTGCCACCCTGGTTTTTCTGGCTGCAACCAGATGGAAGCTACAACTCCCTGTGTTCAAGAACCCACTTGAAAATATGAGGACAACAGTCCTCCCCATAAATTCCCTACCACCCTGAAATATAAATCTTTGATTTCTTGAATTTATCACAGTGATACAAAATTTATCTATGGCTTACCAATCTCATCACTGTTTTGCTACACTACTCTGCTTTGATTTCATCAATGTCTCTCTCCTCACGTCTGCTACACTTTCTGTTCTTCTCTCAAATATGCATTTATGTTTCTTGCTTCTTCTATGCTTTATGCTCTGTGTCTTATTTCCATTCTATGCACCATGCCTCTTCCATGCGCTTCAGCTCCTGCACAAAGCATGCTTCTACTCGCATGAAACACACTCAACAAAAACAACATCTCTTCTCTGTTTTGCGTTTTTATATTCTCTATGCACCAACTGCATCCTATGTGCTATGCCTCTGCATACTCTTCACTACATCACTGTTATGCCCTACAGGTTGTTCACTTCGTCTCTTCCTCACGACTGCATGGCTAACTAGCAGAATGCCTTCACTTCTCTGTTCTGCATGTATTTCTCATGTCGGGTCATCTACTTGATCATCATATGAACTCTTCATCTTCTCTGGCCGTTATTCAAGATTCTTTGGCTTCTCTGCCAGTTATCCTGAGAATCCTTTGTTTCTCTTTCAGTCGCAATTCTTTGTCCTCTCTGGCAGTTACAGTAAGCCAATTTTGGTTCCTTTGGCTCCTAAGCCCCTTCCTTCTCGTGACCGCTAGTTGTGACTCAGGGCCAATCACTTCAGGACTTCACATTTCGAGTCATTTGTTGTGAGTCACCCCGAATCTCCCAACTCCTGATCTCCCGAACTCTGAAGTGGAGCTTAGCGACGTGCTAGCTCTTTCCTAGATATGAACTTGGGAGATGAGTTCATGTGACCACGCGATTGCAGGTAGGTCTATAAGCGGTTTGAGGACAACCCTCTTTTCGCTCCGCAATTCACTACGGGCCTCCACACGTCCTTTCTCCAAAACCGTGGTTTCAATTGCGACCCACTCATGAAATATTAAGGCCCGATCATGTTTTGGGCCCACAATGGAGCATGACTGTTGATGTCCAATCTTGATGGTGCTCCTAAACGGACGGTTCATATCTGTCCTCTCAAGTCTGCGGACCAAATCTCTCCTTCCTCCATCAACAACTGAGGTTTCCTTCATGATCCGGGGTCCAGGAGTTTCAAATCTCAAACCATGTTGCTGCTGACTAGATATCTTCCAGAATGGAAGATCTACTGACATCTGTCCTCCTTAATCTACGATCAAGATCTCCTCCGCGAGTCCAGCCTTCGGGAATTTCAATTCTCAAATTCTCATTTTCTCCCGGAACATTTCACTCGGAGTCCACGATCCAATGACGCGTGTCCTTCTCAGATCAACGATCGAGATATCCTTCGGGTCTTTCGACTTCGGAGATTTCAATTCTCAACCTCCGCTTGTTCAAAACACTTTTAGCCGAAGTCCACAGATTCTTGCCATGTGTCCTCGAATGAACAGTCCTCGTTCACTTTGGGACTTCGACACTTTGGCAATCTCAAATATTTCTCCTTCGCGTTTTTCCCGGAGATGACAATCTACTGACGCATGTCCTCTTTAATCCAACGACTATCCTCCGCTCTAGGACTTCATCCTTCGACAATCTCAAATCTTTCTCCTTCACGTTTTCCCATAGAAGTTTCGCCTGGATTTCATGATCCATTGACACGTATCCTGCTACATGATCAACAATCGAGAATACACCCAAAGTGATCTTCATATCGAACGACTCATATCCACTCTTGGTCTTCGACATTCGGGACTTCGAGTCTTTGGGCGAGTACTGGTGGTAAAATTCCCGAAGTGACGTAACTCTTTCATCACTTGATGACGTGTCACGAGCCTAGCAACTACCATGTGTCACTCGGATTTGTGATTTCCACGTACCTGAAATGCCGAATCAACTTGACACTTGTCATTATCTGATTGCGCCACGTGTCCTTGTTGACATGGTATGCCACATGTCCTTGCTGACGTGGTCTACCACATGTCCTTGAGGATGAGATTTGCTGACGTAATATACTGATGTAGATCTCCCTGATCTAACAGTCATTGTCTGATCTCCAGATCCGACAGTCCTTATTCATTTCGGATTTTTGGGCTTGGGGTTTTTCAAATCTCAAACTTTAAGGAGCGTAACCTCCTCGCATCTCTATATCCGAAGTGAATACTGTTCATTGGATCAGGATCTTGGATCGACAACTCGATCTTTCTGCGATGCAACTTTGTTAGCTTATCCTGTCCTTCCACTCAAAATTGATCCGACGACTAACGAAACTTCGCATTCCAGGGATTTCAAATCTCAAACTTTCAGGAGCGTAACCTCCTCGCATATTTATATCCGAAGTGAATGTTGTTCATTTGATCAGGATCTTAGATCGATGACTAGATTTTTCTATGGTGCAGCTTTGCAAGCTTATCTTGTCCTTCCACTTGAAATTGATCCGATGGTTGATCCGACGGCTGACATAAATTCACATTTCGGGGATTTCAAATCTCAAACTTTCCTAAGTGTAAACTCCTCGCATCTTTAGACCTAAACTAAATGTTGTTCATCGATCATGTTCTCAGATCGATGCCTTGATCTTTCTGCACGCTCCTCCTGACTAGACACTGATCCGACGACCATTATCACTCCTCCTCCTGAGCTTATGCTTCCTCCTGAATTGAAAGAATGTCTAAGTGTCAAAGGCCTCGACCTTTGATCCTTTTACAAGTCCTGATGACTTGGACCTCATTTGCGCTTTTGGAAACTTCTATCTCTTTTGAGCTTTCTCGTCTCTGCATACTATTTGCTTCTCCTCCCGAGCTTACGCTTCTTTTCGAGATTTGATCTCTTCATACTCATGCTATTCCTCTTGATCTTTGATTTTCATATTGTTCGCTTCTTCTTCTGAACTTATGCTTTCCCTGTTTGCCATCATTGCTGCTTTTCTTGCCTGTAAACATGCCAACAATTTTTTCCTCCGTAGTGGTCACCTACTGAGTAAGTCATCAACGATGGAGACCGCTTGTTGTCAGTTAATGTTTCCACTTACTCTATCCTTCCACTGAAGTATATCGACGGTTGAGAATGCTCCCGAAGTGATCTTCAGATCGAACGTCTCGTGTCCCCTTTGGGTGTTCGACATTCGGGACTTCGGGGCTTTGGGCAAGTGCTGGTGGTAAAACTCTCGGAGTAACGTAACTTGCTTACGTCACTTGATGATGTGTCATGAGCCGAGTAATTGCCACTTGTCACTCAGATTCATGATTTGCACATACCTGAAATGCCGATTCAACTTGACACTTGTCGTTCTCTGCATGTGCCATGTGTCCTTGCTGACGTAGACCACTGATGTGGTCTGTCACAGTTTCTTGCTGACGTAGACGTAGATCTCCTGATGTGACACATGTTCATCTCCTTGATCTAACGATCAGGATAGTATTCGAAGGGTATCTCGGATCGATGACTGAGAGTAACTTCGAAAATTTGTCCTTCGGGACATCGGGACATTTGACATTTCTTGGTGGTGAAACTCCCGAAGTAATTCTCCTGGAGTGATGTAACTTTCTTAAGTCACTTGTTGACATGGCACGAGCCAATTTATTCTTGACACTTGTCATCATCTGATTATGCCATGTGTATTTTCTAACGAGGTCTGCTGACATGGTCTGCCACATATCCTTGTAGACATGGTCTGCTGCATGTTCTTGCTGACGTGGTCTGCTGACCAATAACCCTGATCCAACGGTCATCGTATGTCCTCCAAATTTGATGGTCCTTATTCATTTCGGATTTCCAGGCTTCGAGTATTTCAAATATCAAACTTTCCAGAGCGTAATCTCCTCGTAGCTTTATACCCGAACTAATTGTTGTTCATCGATTATGAACTTAGATCGACAGTTTGATCTATCAACGATGCAACTCTACTAGCTCATCCTATCCTTCCACTTTGAAATGATCCGACGACTGACGTAAATTCGCATTTCAGGAATTTCAAATCTCAAACCTTCTGGAGCGTAACGTCCTCACATATTTATACCCGAAATGAATGTTGTTCATTGATCAGGATTTTAGATCGATGGCTCGATCTGTCTGCAATGTAGCTTTGCTAGCTTATCCTGTCCTTCCACTTTAACATGATCCGACGGCTGACGGGAATCGGGTTTGATCCGACGGCTGACGAAATTCAGCTAATCAAAATCTCAATCATTTTAGCTTATCCTGTCCTTCCACTAAAATGTGATCCAACGGTCATGAAGATACTCAAAGGAGATCAACGGTCAACGATGATTGCGTAGCTACAACTTGCGAGTGATTTAACTCGACACCCAAACTTTGCAATTGGAAATTGTGCGTTGTTGGTGAGTTAACCACAATCGTTGATCATAGAAGCTATAAGATCGGAAAGTCTTGACTAATAGTAGGTTTGGAACAAGCGTGATGTTTAATTCTCCTTTCAATCTCCACAATTCATCCCTGTTGTAGATTTGGCGATTGCGCTTCCGACGGTCACGATTTAATCTGACTTAAACTGATCATTTGTTGGATCAACCACAATCGTAGATCTTTGAAGCTATGAGATCTGATGATCTAGACAGATTGCGGGATTGTAACTGGCGAGTGGTTTAATTATGCTTTCGCTCCCGACAATTCATCCCTGCCATTGATCTGGCGATTGCGCATCAACGGTCATTGTTTTGATTCGCTCCATACTTACTGAGTTTCAACGTGCCATCTCTTTTGAGCTCTGATATCTGCGTTTGCTAACCCTCCCGAGATTTTATCATAGGAACATTGTTGATCTATCGTGATCAACAATAATCACGAATTTCTTCATACTGTTCGCTTCTTCTGATATCCCATGCAATGCGCTTTTCCTTCTGAGCTTTGATCTTCATACTGTTCGCTCCTCCTCCTGAGCTTGTGCTATCGATCTCTGCACACTGTTTGACATCTTTTGCTAACTGATATACTTGTTGACATCAATGACAATCTTATCTGTGGTAATTCATCATTAACAACAGATCATCACATTGACTGTTGACATCAATGACAATATATCCAATATATAAGAAACTCACAATGACCAACAGAGAGCTGAATGAGCTAGGAATTTGATGGGCGACCATGATTTTTTTTAATGTATCGACTTCACAATTATTATTTGATAGCAATGAAATGTAGACCTCATTTTATTTGATCTTTTTGGTATCTTTTCTCAGTCCGAGAGGCGGGTTTTGCACATGTTTGAAAATATTGCTCACTTGGGAAGCTTGCTAGCCTCCCAAGCAAGTGATGCACCTCTATAGAGTATATCATTGGTTATGAATGCTAGTAGATCCACTAAGTGCCCAATTTTGACACTTCTCTTTTAGATGGGGAATATTTTACTTGCTTTGGTAAATTCCTAGGAATCCCATCACTCACTTGGTAGCCTTGTACATCTTCTTAACCAGTGCAACAATCTTCCAAGCTTTCAAACCAAGTGATTGAGAGATATGTGAGGAAACCCATGGATTTGTTGAAATATTGAGAGATATGTGAGAAACTAACTCCAATCTTGTGATTTATATGTCATTGCTTGTTAGATTAGTTTCCATTCCCACAGTGAAGAGAAAAGAGCTTCCAATCTTGTATCCTTCAATAGTGTTTCTTCAAGATTGAGTTTGTTTTTTACAGTGAAATTTTCATCCATAAGTTTGTGTGCGAAAAAAATGAGAGCTTAGGATATTGATGCTAGAGTATTGGTTTTTCCCATCATTATTTACTTGTTTCTTCCATCCTCTTTGCAAAACAAACAATGCATAACTTGAAATTGCTGAAGTTGTACATCAAACATCACATTTCCCATAGACAATATTATTATGTTATTTTATGTATTAACAATATAAGGAAGTAAATAATTAGTTTTAACAAATAGTACATTGTCAAATTGAAGCTCATGCTTGGGTATTTCATTATTAATGTTCACAAACATGTTGAGCATTGGTTGTTTCTTGCTTGTTCATTGGTTTCATCGTGTCTAAGGGTCACTATGAACACAATTCACATTCCCAAAATCCTGATATTACCAAAAATGGCGAGGGATAATCTAGGATGGTATACAAGAGATACAAGGCTATCATTCATACTTGGGACCTCTCATTCTACCTACTTATGGTGAATCCAAATATCACTAATTTGGAGGAGTAAATGAAAGTAGGTAAGTTGAAGGGTGGGTCCTTGTACAATGTGTATGTGATCAAATGCATCACTTCTATAAAATAGAAGAGGAGAAGCACGTTGAAAGGAAATTAGTTAAAATGTTTTAAAAAATGCATTTCGAAGGTGAAAACACCAAGTGTAACTCACTATATATGTCGATCCACTATGTAGAAACAAAACCAATAGGGTTGTATACTAGTGTGGAATACACTTGTATGCAATTAGATTACTTAAACACCACCAAGTGTCCTAGTTTTAGGATAGTTCCCACTATAGATCTGGTTACGGGAGAATATTTCACATAGAACTATAGAATGATTTCCAATTTGAATGATTTGGGATTGTTGTTTGGCCAAATTAATTATGTGGGATAAGTTGTGGCTTCATGTAGTTTGGTTTGTTACATATGCCATCAACAATAATATTAAGACATAAGAAGGCTTACCCAACCACCCTAACGACCAAGCATGTTTGTATGATGGATTCGATATTTTGAATTAATCAAATTTTAAGAATTTCAATACCTTAAATAATCAATGTGAAAGGACTAAACCTAGGATATATGACTTAAAGAATCCAACAAGACACCTAAATTAGGTTTCATTTAGGCCCACTTGAAGAATATGACACTGAACATATGTGTAACTTAATAGTATAAAGGAAGTGATGCACCTTGAATAACATCATCATCATCAGGTGAACATGTACATAAGTAGTGGTGCATGCATTACACATAATTTAAGAGGTAGTTTTCTAGATCCTTTAAATCCACAATTCTTGAATTTTCTTCATATATATATATATTTGATGACTGGGGAAATCAACAACTAGTCGGGCATGTACTTATGTGACACGTGGTTGTGTTATCCGACTGCTACCACTATAACTCCAGGCATGCTAACGCACCCCTCACGCGACACACAAGGCTAGTTGAGGGTTTCAAACCTATGACTTCACATAACAAAGTGCCTTAATAGTACACTCCATCACCATCTGTTCTACACCTCAGGGGCTCAGATACATCAATATTATTGCCACTGAAATGTGACATAAATATTTCCATGATTTAAACAAAATTATATATGATACCAATAATATAATTAATGTTATATGGTAGTAATAATGATGACATTTATACATTCAAGCACTTCACCCACACATGATAATAATGAATGACATGAATGATTTATATTAACTGAATAAGCATACATAATAGGATTTCTTCAAGTCTCAATACCGACGTTCAATGTTACACATACAAGATGGAAATTGCATCAAGCTACAAAATGATTTCTAATGTAATTGGTTTAACATCTATCAACTAATGACTTATGTCCAAGAAGGTCCAACCTAATGGAAAATCAATTAACATGATGATATTAATTAGATGAGCTAATACTTATTGTGTATGCAGATGTATAGCGGTAAATCATCATCATCATCACCATCACCACCATCATAATCATTCATAAACATAAAATAAACAAACACTTCAATTCATAGAACACATGCCATGAAATGTGTGTGTGTGTGTATTCAAAATTGGCTAAACTATACATTTTTACAAAATGACACATCATTCCCAATATGCAAAATGGAAGCAAGTGCCCAAACATGGAAGAATGGCATATGGTGACCTAGATACAAAATGGCACTCATTGACCACTGCCACCCTTGCCACTATCTGGTGCATCCTGGAAGTTGATCTTAACCCTCTTACTCAAAGCAGGAGCTCAAGTCTTTTTATGCCTAGGTATGGCTCGTCTCTTTGAATACTGAACAAAGAAACAACATTCTTATATTTTTTTTGTCCACAATGAATTAACACACTTACAAAATGATACTTTATAATTCTAGCTAAGAAAACTCAGTGTAGATGATATTGTTAGTCACGTGGGTGTTTCCATCCTCCACAACCCTAATCTCTCTGCTATGCCACCTTGCAGTAGTTACAAGAATCAAAGCATTAAGTTTAATGAAAAATGCCTAAAATCAATTCCATTCTTGATACTTAAAAAATTCATCAATGAATGATCTCACCATGAATAACTCAAGCGATGAAAAAGATTCAGTAATAGGTGGAGCACTCAGTTGTGCAGGCTGCTCCGAGGCAACATCTGTTGTTGTATCAACTACGATATCCACATCAAATGATGGAAAGGGGGATGCATGATGGAGAAGTAGTGTATCCACAATGGATGAAATGACCTGGGATACGATAAGAAAATCTGGAGGGTGGTGTACGGGTGCAACCACTATGGATGGATGGGATGGAAAATGTGGTGGAGATGGACAAAGATAAATCCCCATGGGTTGTACCAGAAATGGAAATACCCTATGGGGGGGAAGTGGTATCCCAAGAGTTTGGGTAGGGTGGTCAAGGACAATATTTTCCCTATAGTCCAGGATAAATAATTGGTGGAGTGTCGATAGTGGTGAATGGTATGATGGTGGTACTGGAAACGTGGAAATCAATGAACCAACTTGCATACACATTTATATTATTTTGGTTAGTACAAAACGTGAAAGTCACCCAAAATAAGATAACCAATTTCACATTTAAATAAGATTTAACTCGGCACATGATACCTGAGAAGGGGGGATCTGTCCATCCCAGGTGGAAAGGGTTCCTTGATGTATCAAGCCACAACTTGTAGAAAAAAACAACATTATATTTGATTTCTCATAAACAACCTGTAGAAACACAACAACTATCTTACACATGTCACATAATAGTAGTAGATGAGTGAGATTGTGAGAGAATAAGAAAAGCACTGTGGTGAATTTATCAAAGGTCAAGTTAAACACACTAGTACACAATATTTTAGAGAAATGACTGATTTTTGTGGGAATCCCAAACAAGATACTTGTGGAAGAGTTGGTGTGCAACACCGAATCTCCCCTCATATCCAAAAAAAATAGAAAATGTTGAAGTGATTAGGCAATAATGCATGGTAGTGCTAAGATCCTCTAAACCGCCCAAAAAAAACTTGTCTAAGGATGAGATAAAATCTCCATGGGATTTGAGAAATAATAAATGCATTGAGATATTCAAGGCTAACAAGGGGAACACTACTATCATAATGGATGAAGTATATTACCATAACAAACATATGGAGAACCTCACATGTGAAAGCTATAGAGTAATTGATAAAGACACTGGGAACAAACTAATGTATGTAGTGTCCATAGTGATCAAGTGTTAATCCATTGATGATTCAATTAATAAGAAGGTCACTCAAAATAATTCTATCATGCTTAAGATATATGGCACACCCAAGATTCATAAAGATGGTGTCCCCTTAATACCGATTTTAAACGTTATAATATATTTTACTTACTCTCTAGAAAAAATTCCTGCTAAGTTACTCATCCTCCCCTTTGGCAATACAAACTCTTTTTTAAAGGACTCATCATCCTTTGTAAAATGTATCAAGATCCAAAATATAGAATATTATGAAATTCTAGTAAGCTTTGACATTTTGTCTCTCTACACCAAGGTCTTAGTGGACCACACCATTGATGTCATGGAAGACATCATAGACATCAAAACTGCTAAATTTGTGAAGATATGCCATTTATTCAAAATTTTCAGCTACAAAGGAAATATCTATGAGAAAATCCATGGCGTAGCAATAAGCTCTTCACTATCACCTATACTTGCAAACATCGACATGGAGAAATTTGAAGTAAGGGCTTTAAACTCCTTTCCACTCACCCTAGGAGCATGGAAATGATACATGGATGATATCTTCACGAAATGGGGACATGCTAGAGAGGATCCTAAAGGATTCTTCAAGAACATCAATAGTTTCTCATAGAACTTCAAATTCACCATTGAGATAGAAAGGGACAACCAAATTCAACTTTTGGATGTAATGCTCAACAAAATGATCGACGAGAGACTCATGTATCAAGTCTACAGGAGGAAGTCATGCACAAAGAAATACCTTCATGTAGACTATCATCACGACCCAGCTCAAAAAGTAAGCATCATTCACACCCTTGTCACAAGGGCCACAATAATCTCAGATGAAAAACACTTGAACTATGAACTAGATAACCTTAGTATGGTATTTTGAATGAATGGTTACAATAATTGGCAGATTGGTAAGGGAATCCACAAAGAAATGAACACATGACACTTAAATAGGAAGGTGGATATCCCAAAACTCACATTTCCATACATCAAAGGTACCACAAACAAAATTGGAAAAATACTAAGAAGTAGGAGTTCATCATGATAGCCTTCATTCCTGTGAATTCCATTAGAATCTTGGTAAACTCTGTGAAGGACTCACTAGATCTTAGACAATTGAAAGATGGCTATAAAATCCCATGTTCCTATGGAAAAGTCTATATATGTGAAATTGGACAATCACTACAGGTGCACTTAAAAGAACATGCAATAGAAAATTCAAGAGATTGACCCTCCAGATAAACTCTCATAGGGAACTCTCACAACATTAAATGAAAGCCACAATTATACCCAAAAATGTACCTATTGCAACAAATTGAAAATGCATACTTGGTTAAGCAATATCAAGTTAGCATTCATTTTTCAACACGTGCACATTCAAACTAAAAGCATCTAGAACATGGACTAAAAACATATGGCAAATTTGGTTAGGAAGGATCATTTTAATTCATGAATCATTTGCTCCACCATACTTGATTGTTCGAGAGTAGGTTACTGTTATCGCTGCATTAGTGGTGAAAACTAACACTGATGCACATGCCAACGTTGAGGTTATGCTATCTAGGCATATCAACTGCAAACATCATATAATTATATATAGAAAAAACACACACACAATAAACTATATATATATATATATATATATATATATAATCAATGAAGAACATAGAGATGATCAAGATACTAACATCCTCCATGAAACTATCATGTCTAGTGGCCACCATCGACTCACAACAAGTCTTCCCACAACTCGAGCATCTGTGAGGGTCACATGAAATAGGTTCATGTGCCCTCTCCTAGTTGGACTCTGCTGCAATGCCTGAAGGCCCAACCCCTCCCCCAAAATCACCTGAAGGTCACTCCTGGAAAGATAATGTCATAAATATGATGTGTTGCACCAGGGTATGGGTCAAGGTGGGTATCGATGTCTGGGTCCAATTGATGCTTTCTTCTATGGGAGGATGTTGGGTAGGGGGTTTAGGCCTCTGCCTAGGAGGATGAGGACCAAGAATTTGGTCATACCTAGCATTTTCTCCATCCTGCGCGGACCCACGACCCACCCCTTGGAATTTAGTAATGCCAAAGTAGTTGACATAGTGATGTAAAATAAACTCTACCAATATTTTTCTTAGAAAATACAGAGGCACCTCCCTATTATTGCAAGGAGGTTTGTCAAATACCATAAACCACCTATCCATCCTATTGTCTAAAAATGGTTGGAAGGTGCACCCGTCCATACAAATGCATCTCTTTGTGATGGGTGGATGTAATCCAATTCTGTGGTCAATAAACAATGTCATTAGATCTTGTTTTGAAATGTTAAGGTCTCTAACTTGGTTTTTATCTAGACCCATTTTATAATATTCTTACATTTTGGCCCTATATTCAGAAGTGTACGTTGAATTCAATCATCAAATCCCATTAACCCCCAAAATATGCTAAAATGTGAGTTAATTGGCCTTGGGCATTTGCAATGGAAGAGACAATGGTGTCTAGGGAAGTGGTTAGTGACAACCATGATGACTCTCTGGTATTTTGTAAGTCTTGTATAAGGGTTCTAAGAAATCTCAACCCTGCATCAATTTCCATGTTTATATTTTGCGGCTGCAGATTGGGGTTTGGTGTGTCTTCCTGTGGTGATTTTGGGTTTGGGTTTGTGTTCTCTCTAGGCTCCATAATAAATAAGTATGCTGCAATTTAATAAGGGATTTTTTTTAATTTTTTTTTAATTTTTATCATTTAAACAAATTATGAAAAAAAAATAAAAAATTCCATCAAAATACTTACCTGGAATCAATTGAAGACCACATCAACAAAGTTTGGCATTGATTTATCTAGCTCTCATCATTTTTCTCTCCCAAATTTTCTCAATGTCTCCTAAAATGCGTGGTGTGGTCTATTGGTGAAATAGACTGGTCACGAGCAATAAAATGAATTTTTCTCATAGGAACGCACACACATTCCTAATGAGGATGACTTGGTAGCCTCCATGGCA
>ML786017.1:556153-572288 GCA_009831015.1 Picea engelmannii | reverse complement strand
CTAAACTTATTACTAATCTTTAATCTAAAATACTAAATAAGGAATGAAAACCTGAAAAAGAACAAGATGGAGGTAATAGAAATTAGAAATCACTCATAACTCAAAAATTTAATGATATTGTCAAAATTATATTATTTCAGGTATGAATAATATTCTCATGTTTCTTTTATTAAAAAGGAAAACTAGTTTAATTTATGTTGAAATTTCTTCTCTATGATAGAAATTTTAGAGGCAACCATAATTTATTCTCCATATAAAACAAATCATGAGTATCTTTTTTAAATATATGTGAAGAAAATTGATTTTGAATTTTTCTTTCATGAAATATGTTGTATTATATTTAGATGAATGGTTACAAGAATGAGTATCTTGTTTAAATATATATGAAGAAAATTGATTTTGAATTTTGCCTCCATGAAATATGTTGTATTATATTTAGATGAATGGTTAGAATAATGGTGCTGCCATACACAAAGATAAGTCATTTCTATTTTCAAAAAATTGTGTACATAGTTTAATTTCGAGTTGTAAATTAGGATTTTTGTAGTTTCTTACATGTCTCTTTCAAGTTTTGTTTTGCATTGCATTGCATTTTTTACTCTACTCATAAAGGGGACACAACATCCTTGATGTAGGCCTCACACACTTTCCATAACCTCTTATCATAAAATAGAGTGGATGTATAGAGTGCTCGAGTAGAGTGCAGTTATAAAGTGACCAAATCATGACTAGAGATATAACATCCTACATTGATTTTGAACCCTAGTCTATAATAGCATATAATTTTCAATGATTATCTACAAAAATAGTGACCCTTTACTACCATATTGATGAATATGCACATTAATGTGGATAAAGTTAACTACAATTCTCTTACACTAGATTTTTGTTCCCTATATCTTTCAAGTTGTGTTTTGCATTGCATTGCATTTTTTTACTCTATTTGTATAGGGGACACAACATCCCTAATGTAGGCCTCACACATTTTCCATAACATTTGATCATATTAGAGAGTGGATGTATAGTGTAGCATCCCTAGTTTCATTCCCCACAAATTATAATGTAATTATATAAATGTGATTTGGGCTAGTGAGCCGATATGTTTGGGGAGAAGAGCACATATTGATTAATCTGGTATGGGGCCGACTTGAATGTTATGTACATCAAAATAATCAATAAAAATAATAATCGTTGGTTGCGATATGAGAGGGGCAAAAACTATGGGGGGATATGATTGCACAAGAGAGGGGGATAAAAGGGAGATCCAAGGGGAAACCCATGTTATTATCTTAAGTTAATGTATATTTTCATTTTATTTTCCTCTGGAGTGTATGAGAGATCAATCATTGAATTCATATAAGAGGGTGGGTGTGAGAAGTCACATCCCTTAGTTATTGAGAGCCGGATTGAAGTACAATCAACATTGGGGAGTGTGAGAGTCAACTTTCTTAGTCTTGCTTAGGTAAAAAGGAAATTCGTATGGAAAAGGAGGTAAGTTTTTACATGTTGATTTTGGGTAAGAAGAGAAGAGAAGAGTGTTGGGAATAGCACCATCCATGATGTGCTTGAAGGTAGCCATTATTGGGCCGTGTATATGCTAGAAATGTGGCATGTGTGCCTATAAAAATTAGTTGTGTGCATGTGGAAGTATTTTGTTATTGAGGAAATGTCCCCATATCCTTATGAAGGCTATTGTGAGCACTCCTAGAGAAAATAGGAGATTCCCGGTCAACCAGATGCACTAGAGCTCTGGAGGGAAGTGGGAAGGCCCGAGGGACTGTGAGTAGTGAAGGGGAATCCCATTCCTTGGGTTGTGCAGGTTGCGGGGAAGAGAGTAGAGCCTGGGTTTTTGGGTTGCTGATTGTGGAGAGTGGACAACCAAGAGGGTTAGACCTCCTTGTGGACTCATAGCCTCAAATTGAGGGTTGCTGGTTGTTGAAATAAAATGAACAACAATCCTATGGCTGGGAGGAATGTCCTTCGTATGCAGTCGGTTGATTATTTTATAAATGGATAAGTTTTTATGTTATTTCTATGATGTTAATTCCATTATGTAAATGATTTTATTAAATGTTGTGTGTTTGTTGTTTTGCTTAAACAATTGCATTCATGTTTTTATAATTGTTGTTATATGCATGTTAAATTATGGGTTACTGCCCCTTGGTTATTTTATATGTGTGGGGCATCTTAATTTATGTTTTAGTAGGCCGATATGTTACATATAGAGTAGTTATAAGGGGACTAGTTGACAACTAGAGATACAACATCTTACATTGATTTTAAACTCTAGTTCACGATAGGTATACATTTCAATATGCATTTACAAAAATAGTGACCCTTGACTACCATATCAATGAAATATGCACATTGACAAAATCACTTAACCTACGTGGAAAAAATTATTTAAGACTTTCTTACTTTAGATGTAATTCATAACATATATACTCTGTGTAGTAATATACAAGATGGTATTAATAACATTGAAATAAGTCTGCATTCGTGAACCCTAGCCCCTGGTTTGGCCGTCTTGTTTGCAACCACCATCACGGTGGTATCCCCTGAGCCCCCTCCCATATTTGAGGTTGAAATCAATTCCTTTAAGAAACTGATAGGTTCTTTGGGGAACCCCTCAATTCGCCCAACGCACACCCAATTTGTCAAAATGTTAGACACGATCCCTCAGGAAACTCAATCCAAAGCCCTCTCTTATGCATCAAAAGGACTCATCAACCAATTCACATGGCTTTGGCCATCTCCAAAATAGGTTGATATTTGGATTTCACGAAACTGACAACCATTAATCAACGGGCGAATGAGCCATTTTTTCTACGGTAAGGGATTTTACATTTTTTTATTTTGAGCTAAAATAAGACCAAGATCTCATTTTTCATAGTGGCCCCTATTTTTCGGCACAAGGGGCTTATATATTAATCGATGGACCTTGGATTTTGATCCAGAAAGTGACATACCCTTTGTAGTTCCAATTTGTGTTCGCCTCCCCCGTCTCCATTTCAACTGCTGGGGGGATGAATATCTAAAGAGTATTGGGGATACAGTAGGAACATATATTGATAGATATGAACCCAAATATGCAATGTTCTTTTGTGCTTGAATCTGTGTTGAAGTAGATCTGGAAAAGGGCTACCTGAAGCTATCAAATGTTCTTTGGATGACTGGACCCACATCAAAAAGCTAGACTATGAGCAAATTCCTTTCAAATGTAAAGGGTTCCATGAATATGGACATTTTGCAAGAAATTACCCAAAGAGCAAGTAATGAGCGACGGAAACAAGAGAAGCACAAGATGAGGGATGGAAACATGTAAGAAAAAAAGCCAACATTGGAAGAAATGGAGGGTCAAAGACTAGAGAGGCAATTCCAAAACACCAATTCTGGACCAGTGGACCACAAAGCCAAATCCTCTAAAGCAACTCAAGGCTCTGATCGATCACCGCACAAAGGGAAAGAACCAAAATATACAAACTCATTTGAGGCACTTGGATAATCCTCTGTAGGTAGATAAAATATTAATGAACCCATACCCTCAATCTCCACTCATCAAATCACAAATCCTCTACATTTTGTTCAAGTAATGGAACCAGTTGGGGAGGATTCAGGAGAAGAGGAATTTTTTTAGGAAGTAAACATGGAAGAAGTCCAAGAGACAGAGCTTCCAGATCCCCCACAATGAACCAAATCCAAAGGAACAACACATACAAACATAGAGGAAGGTGAAATCATAATAGAAAAGATCAGAAAATCAAGAAGGCACACAAACAAAGATGTTAGGGAATACAACACCAAAAAAGAAAAAGCGCTAGGGAAACAATATTTCATTGAAATATCACTCAAAAACGTAGGGAAACGAGGTGGGAGTAGGGGAGAAGATCACCCCATCCCTTGTGGATGAACCCCCTCCACTCATCGTCAATGAAATTCCTCCCATGGAATTGTAGAGGCTTTGACAGTAACTCCAAGGTTGAAGCTCTTAAAGATCTTGTCAAAATAGAGAATCCTTCTGTAATTCTCCTCCAGGAAACTAAAATGGACGATTCCTCAGCGTTAGAACAAACCAAAAAATATCTTCGAATAGGGGAAGGAACAAGCATAAGTTCAACAAGCACCTCAAGAGGTATCCGGACTTCGTGGGACTCACAAATCTATAAAGAAGAGGTAACCTTTTGTGACGAACATTGGATCCTTACTATTTAAAGCATAATGATACCAACTCAAAAATTTCCCTAATAAATATTTACATGCCAAATAGATATTCAGATAAGATAGAATGTTGGTCTTCTTTGTTTGCAATCAAAGGTTTCTTGGATACTACCTCAATAGTGGTGGGTGGCGATCTCAACACCTATCTTTATCAAAATAAAAGTGGAAGCCGGGTGAGAGATCCTCAAAGTGAAAAATTGTCCGATCTCATATCAAAATGGAATCTTCAGGATATCTTCCCCCTAAAATGGGAATTGACTTGGAATAATTGTCGGGCTGAACTAAATCACATAGTAGCTTGACTGGATAGATTCCCCATCAACAGTGATTTCCTCCTTTCTCTCTTTGACATTTCCTCATGTATTATTCCCTCTGCCATATCAGATCATAAACCTATCTCTCTTCATTTTTGTCCTCCTCAAAATTTTGGACCCCTGCCCTTTAGATTCAACCCTCTTTGGCTCGTATCCCCTCTCACCCCTAACTTGGTTGAACAAGCCTGGTCGTATTCCATCAACGACTCACCAAATTATGTTTGGGAAAATAAGTTTAAAGCGATCAAACAAGTTCTTAAGGAATGGGATAAATCCACATTTATTCCCCCAAATAAAGAAAGGCAATCTAGATTATCAGAGTTAACATATATCCAGAGAAAAATAGAAAATGAAGAAGTAACTTAGGAAGCTCTAATAAGGGAAAACGAACTGTATCAGAAACTCCATTCTGCAATGAGAAAAGAAGAAGAACATTGGAGATTAAAATCTAGAATATTATGGTTAAAATCAGGTGATTCAATTACCTCCTTCTGTAAAAAACAAGCTCAACAATGAAGGAAAAGGAACAAAGTTTCAAAGATTCAATCAGAGCCTGGGAAAACCATTGATAATTTCAATCAAATCAAATTAGCAACAACCCAACACTTTGCAATTTTTTATTGTCAAAATAACCAAGAAGAAAACGAAACAATCACTCAAGATATGCTAGAGCATATTCCACAAAACATAATAGCGGAAGACAATGAACTTCTTACCAAAGAGATCTCAGAGGAATAAATACTCGAACCTATAACGAGCCTTGATCAAGATAAATCCCAAGGTCCAGACGACTTCTCAATCAAATTATTTAATCACTTCTAGGGACTTATCAAATATGACCTTCGACGCATGTCAAGCTACACCCTTCAGAAGAAGAAAGTGGGTGGAACCACCAACTCAACCTTCTTGGCCTTAATTCCAAAGGAAATGAACCCTTCAATTTTTTCTAGATTTTGGCCATTCTCTCTCTGCAACTCTTCCTACAATATTCTCACTAAGATTATTGCCTCGAGACTAAAACCCCTTCTTTCGAAATTGGTTTATGAAAAATCAAGACGGGTTCATGGAAAATAAACAGATCACTGATAAAATAATTTTGGTCCAAGAGGCTATTCATTCCAGCAGGGGGAGAAAAGATAAAGGAATGGTAATTAAATTAAATATGGAAAAATCCTTTGATCGTGTAAAGCACACCTTCCTCTCAAAGGTTTTAAAAAAGCATGGATTCTCATCGAAATTCATAGACTGGATTAAAGCTTGTATCGATTCCCCATGGATATATCCGATGATAAATGGTCACCCGACACAATTTTTCAAATCCAGTAGAGGGCTAAAGTAAGGTTGTCCTTTGTCAGCCTCACTCTACATTCTAATGGCAGACTCTTTAAGTCAAAAAATTGAAGAAGAGCGCAGATTGGGGCACCTCCCTGGAATTCAAATTGCCTCAGGAGTTAAAGCAATAAACCATTCCCAATTTGTAGATGACACACTTCTCCTTAGAGCTGCCTCTACCATCATAGACAAGAGGTTCAAGCTGGTTTTGGACAACTTCTTAATAACTTTAGGAGGGAAAATTAATATTAGTAAAAGCATAATCTACGGATGGAACATTCTAGGACATCATCAAGATACCATTTCTAGAATTTTTGGATTTCTAGTGCTTGTAAAATGGAAATTATTTAATTATCTTGGCATGCCCATTTCCAAAAACGTCGTTTCCTCATAGGATTGGAAAGCAATTTTGGATAAAATAACTAGAACAATTCAAAGTTGGGGTGCTCGCTTGTTAAATCCAACATGTAAAATTGTTCTCATCAAATCTGTTTTGTCTGCTCTAACTATTTTTTAGTGTGCAGGATTAATGGCTCCTAAAGGAATCCTTGAAAAAATTTCAAGGAATCTACGAGGATTTATTTGGGAAGGGGAAAAAAAAATCCATCTCGTCAACTGGATAGTTGTGTGTCAACCAACTAGTAAAGGAGGTTTGGCAATTCATAACCCTTTTTTCATGAATATATCTCTAGGAGCAATGCTTGTTTGGCGCCTCATGATAGGATCTTTGGACTGGTGGAAGCAATCCATTTTAGCCAAATATATTGGTTCTCCCAAAATTGACATCTTGGACTCCTCCCTTCCCCCCTCCAATGGCTCTCCAATTTGAAAATTGATAAGGATGGCTGCCCATTTGATTCAATACAAACTTTCTTTGGCCCCTAGGAATGGATCCCTCATCAATGTCTGGACGAATAACATTCTGGGGAAGGCACCCCTGGATAAAATAGAATCTCTAAACCCCCTTAAGCTCTAGTGCATCCCCAACAGTTACTCCAAGCTCCAAGACCTCTCTGAGTGGACAATAAATGGCCATTGGCAAGCCTAGAAAACTCTATCGCCCCCCGATCAACTCCTTCATTTTCTCCCTATTCTGTTTGAGCAACTTGTTGAATGTGCACCCCTCAACACTCATTGGAAAGATACTCGGTGTTGGGGTGCTGCACAAATTTTTGGTTAAGTTGGGCTATGCTAGTCTTCTTTCAAAATACCCAGGGCCAATTCCTTCCAAGATTTGGTCCTTCGTATGGTCTGGGCCCTCTCTTCCAAAAATCAATGCCTTTATCTAGGTCTTAATCCACGACAAAATTCTTACAACTGAAAATCTTCAAAAGAGATGCATTATTTTCCCTTCCATATGTGCTCTATGCAAGGCCTCATAAGACTCAATTCAACATGTTTTCTTTGATTTCCCTTTCTCCCTGCAAGTATGGGATCTCATTCTTTCTCCTCTTCATCCTAATATTCTCCCTCCTTCGAATTGGAACGAAATGTTCATTCATTGGAAGTAAAGATATGCTGGTAGCTTCAATAAAAAACTTCTTTTTGCAAGCCTTTGGAGGCAGATTCCAAAGTTTACTTGCTGGGGAATTTGGTTAGCAAGAAACAAGGCCATTTTCCAAAAAAAATTCTTTCCCCCAAAAGGGTTCAGATGCAATCTTGTGGTCTTCTCTCAGAAGTCTTTTCCATTTAGAAAAAAACTTCTAGACAATCAAGTTTTGCTTACAAATTCAGATAAAATATGGATAACCAACATCTTAGGCAATCGCTCCGTCAACTGCACCAACCTCCCTAAAAAACCAAAGCATTACATGTGGAAATTGTGACTATCCAATCAGGAATTTTACCATTGGAAACTTCAACAAAATTCTCAAATTCTCTTTTTTGATGGAGCATCCACAAGCAACCCAGGGACGATAGGGGCAAGGGGAGTTGTCTTCGACTCTGAAGGAAACAAGGTTCTGGATTTCGCTTGGGGATTAGGAAAAACCATGAATAATCATGCAGAGGTCCTTGCAACATTCATGGGAATTTGCCTCATTCCAGCCAATAGATATTTAAGGCTTCTAGGAATTGGGGATTTTGATTTGATCACAAGGGGACTTCATAAAAATCTCAATACCACGCATCCTAATATTGCCATAACTCTTCTTTGAATTAGAGACATGGAACACAAATTTGGCAAAGCCAACTATTACCATTTTTTTAGAACTCAAAACACCGTATCTGACTCTCTCGCTAAATAATCAAAACAGTTTGCTACCAGGCTGCTAAGGCAAGGCACCACATTCAACTATGAACCTATCCCCTAAGCATTTTTCACCCCCCTTGTTACCATCCTTGGACAATCTGTCGCACACGTCCACTCTATTTTTCACTTCCCTAGGACAATATTTAATTCACTCTCTGTCCACATGCCACACTCCTCCCATGTGTGTCGATAGGGCTCGTGATCGATGCCCTCCTTCATTTATGCTCCCCCCCTCACTTCTCTCAGTCACTTCTACATCCCCCTCACGTTCGAAATGATACTCAATACTATACTCTCTCACCTGCAACATTCCTTACATGTCCTGGAGATCTAAGGCATATACGACCATGGCCTCACCCTATGTCATCCACTCACGTGGATATCACCCCACCAATGTCATGTCGTTGGATCTTATCCATCGTGCTATATTACTATTGAATCTCATTGTTTGTTGGCGTGGAATGCTTCTAAAGAAAAAAGGTGGTAGCATTGTTCGATCCTAGTCCTAGTCGTCCATTTCGCTGGTGGTAGCATTATTTAATTTCCTTGCAACTATGTGGCGCTGTAGCAGAGGTGACTGTCAATGCTCGGAATACACCATGGGAAGAATCTAGGAGCACATGCAAGCGCAACATGAGGATATTGCAATGCTCAAGACTCAATTGGAACAAAAATTTCAACAAATACATGCACATGAGCAATGCCACAATGAAGAATTGGCTCTAGTCATGCATGCAGTCAACATGAACTTGTCCCTGATTCACTCCATCCATCGGTATCGACAACAACAAGGCGCACAAGAGCATAATCCCCAAGCAGTCTCAACAACATCCAGAGCCTCAAATGAAGTCATCCAACAATTAAATCAAAATGCTCCTCTGGTTCCAACAATGGTTCAGGAAGAATATGCAAGCCCACCAACCTCATGGGAAATCATTTTTAACCGATGTCTAAGAAACCATAACCCAAGGGCATCTAATCCATCAAAATCACTTGAGGATTGCACCCGACCTAGGCTGCACCAACCCTTAACATCGCTGGATTTTTGGGTCTCCTCCCGACTAAACTCATTGTAAGGGTATTAAAATTGGGTCACCTATCAAATGAAACCCACTCCTTAACCAATTGAGCTAGTGGGAATTGACATATGTTACAAGATTTGTAAACCAAAAGAGTATTCATTAAAACTGGACAAAATTTCCATCACAACATTCATGAAAGTAGAATGCAATATTCAACAAAGGGAAACGAAAGTATGGACCACATACAATAGAGAAATCTAAACGATCATTGCATTAAATCCAATAAATCTTTTGATAGATACACATATGAAACCTCATGCTTTCTTGATAAATCGATAATGGTATGTATCAATGTTTCATCGAAACCTGCACAGGAGATATAGCTAAACCAAGTACCAAAAACGATTATCAAGAAAGGAATAAATATTCAATGTGGAAGAATGAGAATGAATACACTCATATTGAAGGAGGATACACTCATATATAGGAAATAATATGCATAATAACATAATTCATGCATACATAATAGCATAATAGTGATGATCTAAATAGAAAGTCTAAAATAGAACTAGTCAGTTAACTCCCACTGAACTAGTGTGTCGAAAATAAAACTTTCTCCAACACCCCCCCTGAAAATCACTATGGAGTAAAAAATGAGTCTCGACTACTAGACCATATTAGGTACTCATGTACAATGCAACTAATTAACACTAAAAAAATAAGGAAAGAGGGAAAACCACGTGGGAACAAAACCCCCCCTCAAAAGACAATTCAACAAAAGAAGAAAAGGCAGTTGCTAGGAAACTGTGTTCTTCACTCCAAGACAATCCTGCAAAGTCTGAAACTTATGTCCAGTGAAGGTATTCATGAATATATCGACAGTATTTTCATAGGAAGGAAAAAACTGCAGATCAATGGTCCTGTCATATACTAGATCTCTAATGAAATGCATGTGGACCTCAAACTATTTGGTTCGCTGCCACTGTACTGGATCTCTGCAAAATATAAGTGTATTCTGGTTGTCACACAATATGACTGTTAGACAATGAAACTGGATACCAATATCGGTAAGGAAGTGTTGAATCCAAAGTGCCTGAATGACACAATTGACTACTCCTCTATACTCGACCTCTCTAGAAGATAAAGCAATGGTTGATTGCTTCTTACTTGACCAACAAATAGGGCCTGACCCCAAACTAAGAGTGTATCTAGAAGTGGACTTGTGATCTGTGCCATCGCCAACCCAATCTGAATCTGTGAAGCCGATGAGATCTAATGCACAATCAACTGCATAGTGAATCCCATAAATCATGTTGCCCTGAACATATATGAGGATGCACTTGACATCCTTCCAGTGCAGATCATGGGGCTCTTGCATGTATCTGGAAACTGCTCCTACTGCATATGAAATATCTGGATGGGTGTTGGTGAGATACAAAAGACTCCCCACCAATTTTCGATACAAAGTATTGTCCACTAATGGTGTATCCCCTCCATCCTCAAGTTTGATCCCAAATAAGAAGGGTGTATGTGTAGACTTATAATCTCTCATGTGGAATCTATCCAGAATATCCCTGACATACTTATCCTAAGAATGTTAGATGCCTAAAGCATCCTGATTAATCTCAAGACCAAGAAAGAAATGAAGTTGACCAATGTCCTTCATAGAGAACCTATCATTCAAAATATATTTGACCACAACAATGGTTGAAGCAGAGCTACCAATGATCAAAAGATCATCAATATAGAGTATTAAATTCATCAAAGAGTCGGTAGTCCTCAACATGTAAACATTGCAATCATTTTAACATCTAACAAAATCATGTGAAAGTAGATAATAATCCTTCATTTGATACCATGCTCTAGGTGCCTTCTTGAGGCCATAGAGTGATGTCTTCAGTCTACATACTAAAGATGAGTTATGGATGAACCCATGTGGCTGCTCCATGTAGATCTCCTTTGAAACATCACCATGAAGAAAAGCATTATTCACATCCATTTGGTGAACTTCCCATCCTTTGGTTGTTGCAATGGCTAAAACCAAGCGAATGGAGTCCATCTTTTCTATAGGAGAAAAGGTCTCATTATAATCTATCCCATGAATCTGATGAAATACTTTTGCAACTAGTCTTGCCTTGTACTTGTTCACTTGACCATCTGCTTCCCTCTTAGTCTTATAGACCCATTTGCAACTGGAAAGTTTTCTCCCTGGTGGAAGTGGAACCAAATCCCAATTTTGATTCTCTAGGAGTGAGTCATACTCCTCCTGCATGGTTGCTTCCCATAAAGGATTGTGAACAACCTCACTATAGAGTTGCAGATCAAAATATTGAACCATACAAAAATGCATGGGCATCGTTGGTTCAGAAGATGAAAGTACATGAGAGGGATCCTCATGCTGAGATCGAGTCCTCCTCAAATCCATTGGATTCCCTGCAAGGTTTCCTGTTGTCTGAAGTGTGGACTTTTCCCACTTGGGAATCCGCTAAAGCTCCAATGTTGGCTCCTCATATGGATGTACTACCTGCTCAACTCCATGTTCAGAATCCTCTGAATCTAAGTCTGAATTTGAGTTTGAATTCGAGTGTATGGAATCATCATCTCTGATGTCTCGAACTGGTGGGGGCACAAGAGTATATGCATGTTGCAATGGAGGTGCATGCAAAGGAATCTCCTCAAACTGAACATTGCACTCAATGATGAGTCGGTATGTAGAGGGATCAATCAACATGTACCCCTTCACGTTATCTATATACCTCACAAAGATTCAAGGTGTGCTATGTGGATCCAATGATTTTCGCTTTTCAGAAGGAATATGGGCCCATGCATGAGATACAAAGATGCGGAAGTGTGTGACATCCGATTTGTCACCTGTCCAAGCCTCAAAAGGTGTCATGTCCTCAAAAAATCTATGAGGAGATGTATTTTGTATATAAGCAACATAGTTCAATGTCTCATCCCAAATCTTGGAAAAGAGACCTCACATGCAACATGTAATTGGTCATGTCCTTGAGAGATTTGTTCTTCTTTTCAGCAACTCCATTCTGTTGTGGAGTGTATGGAGTTGTATGCTGCAACTGGATACCAACCTCATGACAAATATTCTTAACATATTTGTTGATATAATCCCACCCATTGTCTGTACATAGGATTTTGATTTTCTTTCCAGTCCGTGTTTCTACTATAGCTTTGAAGTCTTTGAGATGCTAAAAAACTTTAGACTTTATTTTGAGAAAATAAACCCAAGTATAACGTGAGTAATCATCAATGAATGTAAGGACATACCTTACTTTGTTGATGGACGAATGTGGAAATGGACCCATGAGATCACTATGAACAAGCTCCAAGGAAGAGGAGGCTCTCCTTGCCTTCCCTTTTTTAAACTTCTCTTTAGGATGCTTACCAAGAATGCAACTTTCCTTTTTTCAAACTTCTCTTCGGGATGCTTACCAAGAATGCAGGGTTCCCCTATTCTTTAAGGATTTATTGTGTAACTTACCTATATTGGAGTTGTGCTCCATGTTGAAATTCTATGAATGGTGTGTACTTATGTAATTTATAATATTTTCAGCATTTTGGTTCATAACATTTGGTATTAGAGCTCAAGGTCTTGGGGTTTCGCTGCTACACCTGGGACACTTTGGAATTTTATCTATAACTTCTTTTCTACAATGATTCAAAAGGAACCCCTTAGGATATTTAGTAGATGGATCAAGGTATGCGGGGTTAACATTTTAGCTCCCGAGGCCTTATACTTTCAGAGATATATCCTTTGTAAGATAGGGTTCAAGAATCATCCTGAATTTAGTCATCGCAGAAATTTCTCTATAAACATTTTTCTGTAACATTTCAGATCTTGAAATTCGAAGGATACTCACAGAAATTATCAAGGTATCTTTGATAAAAATTTCAGCATATGGGTCATCCTACGCTTGTAGATACACCCTGTGCAAGACAGGGTAGTTGACTAGTCTCAAACAAGTGTTTCGAGTAAAACTGCCATAACGTCTTCATAGAGAATCCAAATTGGGTGAGACCATTTGCATTGAATAGTGGACAAGACATATTATTTCAGGTACAATTTTCAGAAATGTATATCAATTATTTTGCACGGGGCACGCTGTAAAAGTGCTCTCTCCTGGAAAGGCCAAAAATCATCAAGGTGTGGGGAAGTTACCATAGCTTCCACTTGGCACATCAAATTTTGGTCATACCTGTGGCATTGCAGAGAAGAAATTTTAGAGTACTACAGGTCACAATTTCAGACTAACAAGGGCCGAAATTTCAGAGATACATCATAATTAAGGTCGGCCAGGAGGATAAACTCCAAATCAAAGTTTCAAAGGTATGTTCACTTAAAACTATCATAACTTTTGATTGGAATGTCCGACTGAGATGATTCAAAATCCATTGGAAAAATAACACATATAAATGAATATTGGAACAAGTATTACAACTATATGAGATATTTATCCTTAACATATTTAGGTTGTGATTTGAGGGTTGGGATTAGACCCCAATTAAGAATCAATGGAAATACCTAAATTTACAGGAGATGAAGATAAAGATGAAATCAATCCTATGGAATGGTTGAGGTTGGTAAAAGAATATAATATGACTCCTAGGAAAGCAAGAGATTATTTTTTTGATGAATTTTGGAAGTGGTGGATGAGTGTTGATCAAAATATTAGATGGCATTGCACATGGGAAGAATTTGAAAAAATCTTCTCAGATAAATGGATTAGGGATACAAAAATGGAGGAATTGTATAGAATTAAAGATGAATTAAAAGAAGCAAAGGAAGAGATTAAGAAGAAGGGTGAGGAGCTATCTAAGATAATATCTCTTAATGAATCACTCATTAAGGAGGTTAATAACCTAAAGCAAGAAAATACTAGCAAAGGCAAGTGGGAAAAAGATGAATAAAGAGAATATTTGAAAAAGAAAGATGGAGAGATATGTAGATTACGAAGCCATAATAAAAAATACTATTGGATGAGGTTAAGATATTGAAAAAAGAAAAGAAGAATTGTCAAAATAAAGAAGAAAGAAGAATCTTGGATGAAGAATCTACCAAAATACTGCAAGAGGAAATTTGCAAGAAGGTTGAGGAATCCTTAAATATGGATGAGGTAAAGTCAGAAATGCAAGCCAGAATTGAAGAAGGACATCAGAATTTGTTAGATGGGATCACATTGCAACTTCTAAAGGAGAAAGAAGACAAGATTCAAGAAGGTCAAAAAAATATACTTGAAGAAGTTGAACTCCATCTAGAGGATGTACATGTCAAATATGATGGTATTACCTAGAAGGATATAGTAATCAAATACCAAGCAAAGATGATCGAGGATTCCATTGTCGCTGAAAACAAGATAGATGAAATGCATGTGCAGAGTGACAAAAGACCATCAAACGTGAAACCGTATCAACACCCTCATTACCAAGAAACATTTCAAGGAAGACAAGAAGGACAATATCAACATTATGAAGGAAGAAGATGGAATACTTGTCAATATTCATGGAACAAGGGATCTCCAAACTACTCTTCAACAAGATATTGTGAGAGACCAACAACGACTACAAATTGAATAAGCTTCAACAAAAATACATGGAATCAAAGGAAAGAAAATTATTCAACAACTAGACACCAAGGATTAAGACCGAAAATAATTGATTTTGGATGGATATATCATCCACGATGGAATGAAGAAAGCGAGAACATAAAAAAATCATAATACTTGGTTTCATCACATGTGAAGCCTTTAAATGAAAAACTTTGAGGACAAATCTTTTTGAAGGAGGGTACGATGTTATGACCCAAGGGGGGCATATATATGGCTAAATGTATATGATATGACCCCAAGGGGGGGAATATATGGGCCTAAATGTACATGTAATGTGTAAATACATATGTAATAGGGTCGGCCTAGTGATAAAGGGGCCTCATGTGCAAGTGTGGATAGCTATATATAAGAGATCATGTATTCATTATTGAGATGTGAATTGTGAAGTATGAAAGGTATTTGGTTATTTGGAGGGGCTTCCCCTATTATTGAAGGAGTTATTTTGTAACATATATATATTGGAGTTGTGCTCCACGTTGAAATTCTGTACATGGTGTGTACTTCTGTAATTTATGAGATTTTTGGCATTTTGGTTCATAACAAGATACCTTCCAGAATGGAAAGTGGAAACATAGACAACATATTCTGGTCCTAGTTTTGCCAAGATTGTTATAATAAGTTGGTCCACTTGTTTAGACTTATCAATACCATAATATGCTAAGCTCAATATCAAAGATTTAAACTTAGTAAAGAAATCATGTGTATTATCAAAACTTTTAGGATCCAAAGTATTCAACTCTACCTTAAGCTATGACCTCTCATCTCATCCTACTTTCCAAACAGAGTTTCCAAGGTGGTCCAGATCGCATTTGGAGTCTTGCATGCAGTAACATGAAACCATAAATTAGATGAAATTAATTCAATAAGAAGTCATGTGGCCTCATCCTTTCGGTTTTCCCATTTGGTCTTCTCAATTGTTTTTGTAGGTTATTTTTATGTCCCCATCGTCAAGTTGTACAATCCTTTTCTTTTGAGTTGGAATTCTGCCTTGGGATTCCAATCAAAATAATTGTATGGTGTGAGTATTACCACCAAGTTTGGTTGTATAATAGGTGTCGTATCCATCTCTCCCACTATGTCTGAGAACCCCTAAAAGTTTACTCTCAATCTGCAAGTGAAAAACTGAGAAATCACTGCATAAAGGGCATTTTAAGTGAAAATTCGTATCAGTTTCAAGAGACGATCTTATGACTTAAGTTTTGAGCAAACGGTGAGGAATTTCACCAAACGGTTGAAAACCCACTTGCAGATTGGGTCGATTTACCTCTCGTGCAGACTATTTCCAAAAAAAGTTAATATTTTTGGAGAAATAACAACAAAAATAAACATTGTTTTAGAGGCGGTCACACCTTGCCTTAAGAGACAGAGCGACCA
>ML786017.1:487668-498801 GCA_009831015.1 Picea engelmannii | reverse complement strand
GGAAATCTAAAATATTTAGGAAACTAGGAAAAGAGGGAAACATAAAAAGAAAAGGGAAACACAAGGGAAAAAGCAGAAAGTCAAACTTAGTAAGGTATCTAGCATTTAAGAGCTTTCTAATTTTAAACTGAACTAGCAAATTAATAATGGGGAAAGTCATTAAAATATGTAAGGGATTTTGGAGACACCTAGGAGCGATTCTAGGAGTGACTCTAGGTGGGTGAGGGAAATAGGGGTAATTAATTAATTAAAGAAATTAATTTATGGAGGAATGAAGAGGATGGGTGACACTTGTATGGGGAGGATTTTTAGGATTTAATTTATTAAACATTAAATTAAATGGGATTTTGGGAAGGTAAAGGACTTGGAAACTCTATATGGGGGCAGGAGAAGGATGAAGGATCTCTTATGTTTGCGTAACATTACACTGCAAAAATCTATACTTGATTGACTTAGCTTGTGGGAGTTGGGACACCCAGCTCGGTGAGGATTGGTAGCTCGGCCTTGCGAGGCGAGCTGGGAGCTAGATGAATCTCTGGATAGTGTGTGTGGCCTCTTTGCGACTCGGGGGGCTAAGGGGGAAGAAGAGTACCCCTAGCATTGGCTGGGAGGTATCGATGAAGTCTCATCGGTCAACAAGCAAGAGTTGCACGGAGAACGTTGGACGTCACTTAGAGCAGGCGATCAGGCAATGGTACGCTCTCTTCATTTTTGTATGGTATATTGTTGTAGGATTTATGCTTGGATCTGCATGTTTAATGGAGTGAGTAAACTGATTGTCTAGATTGATGACTGAATTTTCTTTCATAGCCTAGCTCGATGATTGATTAACTCCCATGGCCTTTGTTTCCCCGCATGTCTTGACCTCCTTATGGTGTTTGATTGTGACCATTGTGGTGGTTTTGCCTATCATCCCTAGCTCATCAGTCCTCGCCTAGGCAGTCGACTAAGAGCATGATCTATGGTCGTCACTTCGGCGTTAATAGACCTATGGATCTCAATGCCCTGCCTTTTTGTGTGAGGATGATGAGCGAAGGATGTTCCTGTCAACCATCTACCTCTGATGTTTGTCCTTGGCAGATGGTTCGCCTTGTGCCTTGATGAGATTATTTAACTCTGCAGTTTTGACTGTTGGCAAAGTTTTTCTTCAACCTCGTCATGCTTATATCTTGTCATTATCTCATTTTTACCTCGTTTTTGTATCTTGATGGATCAAATTCTCACCCCACGTTTTTATTCTTAGATAACTGTAAATCTGCGTTGTGTATCGAGGGATAAGTTTTAACCCTGTGTGGTTTGTTTGGATTGGTCTGCTATATATATACATGTGTGAGTTAAAAGTGATTGTCATTATCTGTTTCCTGTTTTTTTACAAATTTCATAATTAAATGTTCTACATAGTAGGATTTATAATTGTTCAATATGTCTGAATGCTTGGAATTACATGTAAGAATCAACCTGGATCGAAGTTAAAAAAATAGAATAATATTTCTTAGCAGATCTGTAAATGCGAAAGGAACCTTTCTTTTATTAAAATCCTCTGTATTTATGTGTACCCGTGGCTGTGATTTTTGTTATTATGATGTTGTCAAATCTTACATGTCATGGTTCTCTGTGTTTCTTTCCTGGGCTGTGAATTTTTCCTTATGCCTTTAATTCAAAAACGATTATTTTTATCTTTGTCTGTGTTTGATGGGTACCCCAGGCGAAAAAAAAAGGGGGGAGAAAACCCGTAACCCTGGTTGCGTTGAATCGTGTATTGTTTAAATTAACCCTTCTTCTGCGTTTAGCTCGGGTATTGACTATAATCATGTTTTTCCTCTACGTTTGGCGTGTGAAATGAATGAATTAAGTTTGTTCTGCGATTGTATAGTGTTTGTTGTAATAACCCTATCCCTGTCAGCGTTTGCCATTCCCACGATTTTTTTTTACTGTCACGGATTTTCTTCTGCACTGTTACCACGGTTATCTCACTCCAATTTTATTACACAGGTCTTTATTACCACAACTTGACTGCCCACAAAATTTCTCACTAAACATTTGTTGAATGGTTGTTGAATTCACCCACAAAATTAGCCTTTTAAATCATAAATTCACTTGTCGGAATGACCACAATATTGGTAAATAAAAATTGACTGTGTGCATGTTGAATTCGCCCACGAAATTAGCCCTTTTAAATCATAAATTCACTTGCTGGAGTGACCACGGTCTTGGTAAATAAAAATTGATTGTGTGCATGTTGAAATCGCCCACCCTTTTTTTTGCTATTCAATTCATAATTGACTTGCAGTAATGACCACGATTTCGTCTTCAAACTGTGACTGTGTTTTCCCTTGAGTGATGGACTTTGTTGATGTTGATTGGATTCATTTGTCTTTAATTATTGAGTTGTTGTCGACTGGGCACGATTGGCCACCCTATGGGCACTGCGTTTTTGCTCATTTTGCCACGGTGAATTAAATGGATAACAGTTAGTTAAATGCCTTACTATTGTCAAATTCATTGCTATGTAATGGTCACATTAATTGCCTTGATTTTTGCCAGCAAATAAAATGGATAAGAGTGAGTTAAATGCCTTGTTATTGTTGTATTCATTGTTATGTAATGGTCATATTAATTGCCAGAACATTTGCTACAACAATGTAAATGGCCAACAGATTCATTCTTTGGATTTAATGACATAGCGAGTTAAATGCTAACTAACACCTTACATGCCTTGCTATTGCTATATTACTTGTTATGACAGCAGTCATGTAAACTACCTTGTTAATGCACTTTTAATTATCGTGTTAATGGTCATGTAATTGCCTTGTTATTTCTCTAGTAATTGTTAAGTAACCGCTACGTTAATTTTCTTCGATAAATTGCTCCAGCCCTACTACTAGTTAGTAGTTTCCTTCTAATATTATTAGACAGATAGTATTGTTAGTTCGGTCAATATAACTAGACTACATGTTGATATTTAATTGTTCATAAGTGTTATAATGATAGAATTCTACTTTAAGATTGTTAATGTTGTTATTTAAGTTAATGACTAGTTGTAACTTAGACGTGCTCTGTCTAGAATGACAACTCATGTTAAAAGCGATTGTAATCATTGACTAGATTAGATTGGGTGATTGGTTGGGCGAGGACGATGTCATGTATTGGCTTGTGACATCCCTAGTCTTCATCCTCTAACATTTCGTTGACCAGTTGTTGGGGTATGGGTGTGGTTTTCCTCTTAGTTGTCAGTTTCTAGCATGTAGGATAATCTAGATTCCTTGGTCCAGATAGGATGTGTTGCGCCAAGGTTATTGACCCACCTATCACCTGGGAATGACATGATTCCTGATGAGGGGATCGTGGCATACCCTGGGGAATATCGGCGAATGAGATCTTAGTCGGAGTAGGTGTTTTAGCGTGAGTGTTGACGAGCATGCAAGTTGCTCTTGGCGCAAGGGTCGAACGCCTTCAGGCGTGAGGTCCACGTGCCTTGAGGTTCTAGTCTTTTTTCGTATAGGTCATGAGGTTGGGATGGGGATGTTGTTCCTTATCTTGTAGGTGTGGTCATGTTTGCATCGGATAGGTAGTCGTCCTCCTTGTTGTTGTGTGCACGTTTTTCCAGTTGTCTTTGTGCCTGTGTGTGGTGTCATAGTAACCTGTTGTCTGGATTGCATGCTTGCATTCATAGTCAATGGTGTGGATAAACCGTTGTCATCGTCGCCTTATTGCATCTTAACTCTTAAAAACAAAAAACAAAAATTTCATTTCTGCTTCGCTTGTTGTCGTAACTAGGGAGTGTTACATATGGTATCAGAGCGGGTTCAACCCACGACTTGGGATCGCTACAGATTTCGTTGGTGTGATTTGATTATGACGTTGCTAATTAAGTTGACTTGTATTCGTGCAGGTAATCATGGTTAGAGGACGCCGCGGAGGCAGACAACTGGGTGCTAGGGGAGGAGGTGCAACACCTCCAGTAGCATCCACGCCTAAGGGGTCTAACCCCCAGGGAGACGAACAGGTTGTCGGGCAGGAGCAGATAGCAATTGGTGATGTGGTCGGTATGATGAGATATTTACAGCGCATGTCTGAGGCACTGATCAAATGTTTGGACAGAGATGAGGCCAAGGCGTTGGCACCCCCAGAGGGTCCACCGTGCGCTCCAGTCGGTACTGGCAGCATTCACCGTGAACTCGAGAAGGTCAAATTTCCCAAGTTCTTTGGTGCCCCGGATGGCGCAGCCGCCGAGGCATTGTTGGAGAATATGGCGATGTGCTTTGCACTTCACGATTATACCTCAAACATGAAGGTTTTCATGGCGGTATTCCAACTGAAAGGAAGCGCTCTTCTATGGTGGAAGACGCTCCTACCGCAGCTAAACATGGTCATCGAAGACGTGTCATGGGCATTGTTCGAGGAATGGTTTCGAGAGAGATACCTATCAGAGGAATTCACTGAGCGTCAGCTCAACGAATTCAATGCCTTACAACAGGGCGGTCGTACGGTGCCCGAGTATGAGGCCCATTTTATGGAGTTATTTCGGTATGCTTTGCATATTAACACTAAGAAACTTAAGATCAACATGTTCATGTTTGGCCTTAACGGAAGCATACGTGCAAAGGTTAGGATTTTGATGCCTCAAACCTTGCATGATGTCATCTAGAAGGCCCTCATAGCAGAGGAGGATCTTATCAACGGGGGTCAAACTAGGACTCCAGCGAGACCAGCAGGGCAGGTGTCATCTGGTGTGCAGCAACATCCGACACCAACCAGACATACGCCAGGGTATCATGGCTTCCAGAGGGGATCCACTTTCACTACACCTTGGCGACCGATGCCTCAGCAGCAAACACATTATCGGGGACCATAGCATCAGCAGTAGCGTCGACCGCAGCAACAACAGTTTAGGCATGTTTAGCAGAACAGACCAGGATTCCAGGCCAGTGGGTCATCATATTCTACTTCAGGTACCAAGACTACTGGGCCAAACAAGGGGTTTTGGACGTGTGGGGAGCCACACTACCGGTGTGACTGCCCTGTGGAGTGGACTAGAGCATCCGGATCAGTTGGACCCACTACCGTGGGAGATTTGGGCAAGGCCCATCGGATTCATACAGCGGTGAATAACTGCCAAGCAGAGCATCAGTCGACTGTGCTCAAGACGACAGGTACCGTCGTTGACCAGACCGTTAGTATTTTAATAGATCCCGGTGCTACCAAGAGTTTCATTTTTGGTGCAGCACTAAAAAGGATTAAGGTAAAGGCAGTTGAACAGGATGAGTTTAGCTTCGTAGAGATGGCCTCAGGAGCCAAACAAAAGGTTGGAGGAAAGGTTATGGGCTGTATCCTTAACCTGGGATATTTTGTCACCAGGGCCAACTTGTATGTCATAATATTAGGATCTTATGACATTGTGATCGGTATGGACTGGTTGGAATCGCATGAGGCGATACTCAATTGCAAGATGAAACGATTGAGCTTGGTCGATGATGAGGGACAAAGAAGTGTGATTGTAGGCTGGAACCAGGGAGTTTCCCTGAGGTTCATCTCTTCCTTGCAGCTTCGAAAGAGCATGCACAAGGGGTGTAAGATTTATGCAATGCTTGCATTAAATGATAAGGGAGTAGCGGAAGGTCTAGAACACCTTCCGATGGTGAGAGAGTTTGTAGAAGTATTTCTGGAGGAGTTATCTGGGATGTCGTTGGAGAGGGAATTGGAGTTTACCCTAGACCTAAAACCAGGGACTAAAGTGATAGCAAGAATGCCTTATCAGATGTCGACCCTGGAGTTACAGGAGTTGAGAATGCAACTAAAGGAATTGCTAGACCTGGGACTGATATGTCCAAATGTGTCACCATGGGGTGCGCTTGTTATTTTCATAGAAAAGAAGGATGGGTCATGGAGGCTCTGCATTGACTACCATCAAATGAACAAGGCCACGATCAAGAATCAATATTCGTTGCCGAGGATTGATGATCTGTTCGATCAGATGAAGGGTGCGATGGTGTTCTCAAAGATAGATTTGTGATCAGGGTATCACCAGTTACGTATCAAGGAGGATTATGTCCCTAAGACCACCTTTAAGACAAGGTTTGGACATTATGAGTTTACTATTTTACCGTTTGGACTGACAAATGCCCCAGGGGTATTTATGAGTTTGATGAACGGGGTGTTCCGTGAGTACTTGGACAAGTTCGTCCAAGTATTCATTGACGATATTTTGATTTACTCTCGAACGACGGAGGAGCATGACGAGCACTTACGCTTGGTACTACAGTGTTTGTGAGAGCACAAAGTGTATGGGAAGTTGTCCAAATTCTCATTTTATCAATCGAAGATTCACTACTTAGGGAATGTCATCTCCGACGAAGGTACCGTCGTGGATCCAGCCAAGGTAGAGGCTATTATGGAATGGTCTGCGCCGACGAATGTCTCGAAAGTTTGTAGCTTCATGGGTTTAGCAGGATACTATCAAAGGTTCGTTGAGGGATTTTCAAAGATAGCAAATCTGATCATGGAATTGCAGTATAAAAACAAGAAGTTTGTTTGGACCAAGAAATGCGTGGAATCATTTTGGAGGCTCAAGGAGTTGTTGACAACAACACCGATACTAAAGGTCCCTGACATGGACGCGGACTTCCTAGTATGCACTGACACATCCAAGAAAGGCTTAGGCAGAGTCTTGATGCAAGACAATAGAGTGATCACTTACATCTCGAGGAAACTAAGAGGGCATGAGGAGAACTACGTGACACACGACTTGGAGTTGTTAGCCATCATTTATGCCTTGAAGGTTTGGAGACACTACCTTGTCGGATGAAAGTTTGAACTAAAAACGGACCACTGTGGACTACAACACATCTTTACGCAAAGCGACCTGAACGCGCAACAATGGCATTGGTCGGAATTTCTTAGCGAGTACGACTTCGAGATTACTTACATAAAAGGAACAGTGAACCGAGTGGCAGATGCATTGAGTCAGAGACCACACATCTTTTCAGTGTTGCCTCTTCAGATGAATCTACGTGAAAATATTCTAACTTTATAGTGTGACAATGACTGGTACAAAGAGGTCGAGGGTTTTATCGGACAAAACACAATGATGGTACCAAGATTTGAAGGATTTTTCGTTTGATAGTGATGGTTTATTGAGGATTAAAAATTAGATTTACGTACCGCCGAACGATGAGTTGAGGATGTTGATCTTAAGCGAGGCTCATAGAGTAGTTTACATGGCTCACCCGGGAGTCACGAAGATGAGGGAAAACCTTAAACCCTTATTCTTCTAGAAGGGAATGAAGGTAGACATAGTCAACTATGTGGCCCGATGTCTAGAATGTCAGCAAGTGAAGGCTAAACATAGACATCCGACAGGATTACTACAGCCACACGCTATTCCGGAATCAAAATGGGAGGTTTATTTCGATGGATTTTATTATTGGATTACCACTGACGGCAAGGAGACACGACTCAATTTTCGTAGTAGTAGACACTCTGACAAAGAGTGCTCACTTTATTCCTGTGTGTACAATGTATCAGGCACCCGACATAGCTAGATTTTTCATCAGTGAGATTGTGAGGTTGTATGGCGTGCCTAAGAGGATTATATCTGATCGAGCATCGGTGTTTACTAGACGATTTTGGACGAGTTTCCAAGAGGCCTTGGGAACCCAACTTAACTTCAATACTGCATACCACTCAGAGACTAGCGGGCAGACTGAACAAATGAACCAGACCTTGGAGGACATGTTGCACATGTATGTGATGGACCAACAAAGGCGTTGGTAAGAATTCTTTCCACTAGTGGAATTCTCTTATAACAACAGTTACCAAGGCATCATTAAGATGGCACATTTCGAGTTTCTTTACGGGTGACCGTGTCGGACACCCTTGAGTTGGGATCGGCTTGAGGATAAGGTCCTAGTGGGACCTGAAGCGATCCAAGAAATGGAAGAGCAAATGAAAACAATAAAACAAAGGATTAAAGAAGTGCAGGATCAGCAGAAGAGTTACATCGATGCGCACCATGTCAACCGTAGTTACGAGGTTGGCGATCGAGTCTTCTTGCGGGTTAGATCGCATAAGAGTTTGATCAAGTTTGGAAAGGGAGCTAAACTCGCTTCTAGGTTCGTGGGACCTTTCGAGATTGTGGAGAGAAAGGGGCCCGTGGCCTATCGACTAGCCTTGCCTGATTCCTTGAGGCGTATGCAGGATATTTTTCATGTATCTATTTTGAGACATTATATTAGTGATCCTACACATGTTATTGACATGAGTTCTTTGTAGGTGTCGGATGAGGGGGGGCTCACGGCTGAGCCAATCCACATCTTGGATCATCGCATTCAAAAATTACGGCGTCAAATGGTAGAGTAGGTCAAGGTCCATTGGGACAATTATAATCCGCACACGGCGACCTGGGAGGACACATATGATATGCGCCAGCAGTTTCCATTTTTGTTTGATAGATAGACTTATGATATTGTGATACACTTTATTTCGGCATTTATATTGTGAAACTTCAAGACAAAGTTTAGACCAAGAGGGGGTGTATGTAACATACTGCTCTTGCGCACTGAGAGAACTTATTCTTTGAGAACACTTGCTCGCAAGTGATCATGATTTTATGCTATTAAAACATTGATTTTGATTATGAGGTGTTATGGGTTGGTGACATTTTGTTTTACTGCATTGACATAGATGGGTGCTATTGAATCGGTTTTACTGAGTGTGCAGGATTTTGGACCTCGAGGATGCAGAGGCATTGATGGAACCCCTTGGACTCTAGATCGATTTGGGGAGTGTACCATTGGGGTTTGATTGTTTTATTGTGATATTAGTGCATATAATTAGATTATATGATTATGGATATATTTCTGACGTGATTCGTTGATGATGCAGGCTGACGATATCTTGCCGACCAGACTCACATGTGGAGTAGAGGGGTCACACACGACTACCAGAGATGTTGAGGGAGACATGTGGATAGAAGCCCTGCCACAACCTACTAGCACTCTTGTCGTGGCTCGAACTGTAGGTTAACGTTTACCTAGTTCGAGAGGACCCACGATGCCATGAGGGAAGACTGCAACAATCGCTCAGGATGATTCTAAGGGGTGCGCAATAAGGCGGGGGCATTATTCCTTAGAGGCCCTTAGTCTCCCACAAGTTCACCTAGCAGAGTATTGACTCCAGGGGTTTTTGATGTCTACCAAGTTAGTCAAGAGGCGAGTGGCACCCTTGGAGCACATGGTGCGTCCTTAAGGGCACGTCGCCCAAGGGAACAGATGAGGCGAGTGGCACCCTTGGAGCACCTAGTGCGTCCTAAAGGGCATAATGTGTTGTTAATGATAAATGAATGAACCTAGACGGCCTTAGGATGAATAACGTGATAAGAATTTTTAAAACAATTTCCCTAATAAAATGTCGCCCAGCACGAAAATTTAAGGTCTAGGTCTAAATTATGCTAGTGGTAAAATTTTATCTTTTTAAAATATATATATATATACAAAAAAAAAAAAAAAAACATAAATAATAATTATAATCTTCATTAAATCTTGTAACAAGAAGGGGGTAAGAAATTTAAATGATTCATAAAAATCTGTTAGGATAAAATTTAAAAAGGGAAATAATTGCTTTATTATTTTTTGATAATTTAAAATTTATTAATTAAAAAGGAAAAAGGAAAAAAAAGGTTAATTTCTACACCTACCAATTTGAGTTCTAAATGAAAAGGGGAAAGAGGGAAATCTAAAATATTTAGGAAACTAGGAAAAGAGGGAAACATAAAAAGAAAAGGGAAACACAAGGGAAAAAGCAGAAAGTCAAACTTAGTAAGGTATCTAACATTTAAGAGATTTCTAATTTTAAACTGAACTACAAATTAATAATGGGGAAAGTTATCAAAACCTGTAAGGGATTTTGGAGACACCTAGGAGCGATTCTAGGAGTGACTCTAGGTGGGTGAGGGAAATAGGGGTAATTAATTAATTAAAGAAATTAATTTATGGAGGAATGAAGGGGATGGGTGACACTTGTACAGGGAGGAGTTTTAGGATTTAATTTATTAAACATTAAATTAAATGGGATTTTGGGAAGGTAAAGGACTTGGAAACTCTATATAATGGAGGGACGAGAAGGATGAAGGATCTCTTATGTTTGTGTAATGTTACACTACAGAAATCTATACTTGACTGACTTAGATTGTGGGAGTTGGGACACCCAGCTTGGTGAGGAGTGGTAGCTCGGCCTTGCGAGGCACGCTGCGAGCTAGCTGAATCTTTGGATAGTGTGTGTGGCCCCTTTGCAACTCGGGGAGCTAAGGGGGAAGAAGAGTACCCCTAGCATTGGTTGGAAGGTACCGGTGAAGTCTCGTCGGTCGGCAAGCGAGAGTTGCACGGAGCACACGGGACATCACCCAGAGCGAGCGATCAGGAAATAGTACGCTCTCTTCATTTTTGTATGGTAGATTATTGTAGGATTTATGCTTAGGTATGCCTGTTTAATGGAGTAAGTAAACTGATTGTCTAGATTGATGAATGAATTTTCTTTCATAGCCTAGATCGATGATTGATTGACTCCCATGGCCTTTGTTTCCTCACATGTCTTGACCTCTTGTGGTGTTTGATTGTGACCATTGTGGCGATTTTGCCTATCATCCCTAGCTCATCAGTCCTCGCCTAGGCAGTCGGTCAGGAGCCTGATCTACTTCAACGTTAATAGACCTATGGATCTCAATGCCCTGCCTTTCTGTGTGAGGATGATGAGCGAAGGATGTTCCTGTCAGTCGTCTACCTCTGATGTTTGTCCTTGGCAGATGGTTCACCTTGTGCCTTGATGAGATTATTTAACTCTACAGTTTTGATTGTTGGCAAATTTTTTCTTCAACCTCGGCATGTTTATATCTCGTCATTATCTCATTTTTACCCCCTTTTTGTATCTTGAAGGATCAAATTCTCACCCCACGTTTTTATTCTTAGATAATTGTAAATCTGCGTTGTGTATCGAGGGATAAGTTTTAACCCTGCGTGGTTTGTTTGGATTGGTCTGCTATATATATACATGCGTGAGTTAAAAGTGATTGTCATTGTCTGTTTCCTGTTTTTTTACAAATTTCATAATTAAATTTTCTACATAGTAGGATTTAAAAAT
>ML786017.1:433347-486945 GCA_009831015.1 Picea engelmannii | reverse complement strand
GATTTTCTTCTGCACTGTTACCACGGTTATCTCACCCTGATTTTATTACACAGTTCTTTATCACCACGACTTGATTGCCCACGAAATTTCTCCCTAAACATTTGTTGAATGGTTGTTGAATTCGCCCACGAAATTAACCTTTTAAATCATAAATTCACTTGTCGGAATGACCACGGTCTTGGTAAATAAAAATTGATCGTGTGCATGTTGAATTCTCCCACGAAATTAGCCCTTTTAAATCATAAATTCAATTGCCAGAATGACCATGGTCTTGGTAAATAAAAATTGACTGTGTGCATGTTGAATTCACCCACCCTTTTTTTTTCTATTCAATTCATAACTGACTTGCAATAATGACCACGATTTCACCTTCAAACTGTGACTGTGTTTTCCCTTGAGTGATGGATTGTGTTGATGTTGATTGGATCTATTTGCCTTTAATTGTTGAGTTGTTTTCGACTGGGCACGATTGGCCACCCTATGGGCACTACGTTTTTGTTAATTTTGTCACGGCGAATTAAATGGATAATAGTTAGTTAAATGCCTTACTATTGCAAGATTCATTGCTATGTAATGGTCACATTAATTGCCTTGATTTTTGCCAGCAAATAAAATGGATAACAGTGAGTTAAATGCCTTATTATTGCTAGATTAATTGTTATGTAATGGCCATATTAATTGCCAGAACATTTGCTACAGCAATGTAAATGGTCAGCAGATTCATTCTTTGGATTTAATGACACAGCGAGTTAAATGTTAACTAACACCTTACATGCCTTTCTATTGCCATATTACTTGTTATGACAGCAGTCATGTAAACTACCTTGTTAATGTGCTTTTAATTGGCATGTTAATGGTCATGTAATTGCCTTGTTATTTCTCTAGTAATTGTTAAGTGACCGCTATGTTAATTTTCCTCAATAAATTGCTCCAGCCCTGCTACTAGTTAGTAGTTTCCTTCTAATATTATTAGACAGATAGTATTATTAGTTCGGCCAATATAACTAGACTACATGCTGAGATTTAATTGTTCATAAGTGTTATAATGATAGAATTCTACTTTAAGATTGTTAATGTTGTTATTTAAGTTAATGACTAGTTGTAACTTAGATGTGCTCTGTCTAGAATGGCAACTCAAGTTAAAAGCGATTGTAATCATTGAATAGATTAGACTGGGTGATTGGTTGGGTGAGGATGATGTCATGTATTGGATTGTGACATCCCTTGTCTTCTTCCTCTGATGTTTCGTTGACCATTTGGTGGGGTATGGGTGTGGTTTTCCTCTCAGTTGTCGGTTTCTAGCACATAGGATAATCTAGATTCCTTGGTCCAGATAGGATGTGTTGTGCCAAGGTTATTGACGCACCTATCACCTAGGAATGACATGATTCTTGATGAGGGGATTGTGGCGCACCCTGGGGAATAGCGGCGAATGAGATCTTGGTTGGAGTAGGTGTTTTAGCGTGAGTGTTGACGAGCGTGCAAGTTGCTCTTGGCACAAGGTCCGAACGCCTTCAGGCGTGAGGTCCGCGCGCCTTGAGGTTCTAGTCTTTGTCCATATAGGTCATGAGGTCGGGATGGGGATGTTGTTCCTTAGCTTGTAGGTGTGGTCATATTTGCGTCGGACAGGTAGTCGTCCTCCTTGTTATTTTGCACACATTTTTCCAGTTGTCTTTGTGCCTATGTGTGGTGTCATAGTAACCTGTTGCCTGGACTGCGTGCTTGTGTTCATAGTCAGTGGTGTGGATAAACTATTGTCGTCGTTGCCTTCTTTCCTCTTAACTCTTAAAAACAAAAAAAAAGCAAAATCACTTCTGCTTCGCTTGTTGTCATAACTAGGGAGTGTTACAGTATCCCTATCTATTAATGATAGATCTTAAGTTAAGTCACCTAACACAGGGACACGAAGGACACAAAAATACGACTATCTGACACGGGCACAACAACCCCTGAAAATAGGACACAAAGGACATGTTATATATATATATTACTAGTACTACTACTAACTTAGTAAGTACTAACTTACTAACTTACTAACATAAATGATGACATTGCCAACTCAACACTATCATCCAAACCCATATCATCAGGAAACACATCCCACATCTTTCTCTTTCCCTTCAACCAGTCTTATGTCTACCCAGTGCATGCAAATAAGATATAGGTTGTTGTGAAAATACACCACCAAGTCACTTGACACGAAGACAAAGAGAAGATTTCAACATAAGAGTTTATACTTAAGTGAATGGTACATTTTTACTGGTTTCTTGAAATAAGAGTTCAACAATCAAAGCCACCAACATTGAGGTACGTAAAGGGATTGGTGCCCTTGATTAAATGTCAGTTCCATACCCTCATACATGATAGAATCCAGTGGAAACATTGCAATCCTGCCAATCTTGAAATCTTGAAAATCGTTAAGTCTGTTGATTTTTGAATGGGACCTAAAATTCTACTTTCTCCACACAAATTCCAATGAGGTTGGAACCACTCTCAAACATCCTAAAGCAATTAATGATAATGTTAAAATTTTAAGTAAAAGGATGAAAATTAAAGATAAAAGAGAATGTCAAATTTACTTTAAGAATTTAATATTACCATTAATTACTAGGGTGGGTAAAATGGAGGGGGTGGGGACCTCTTTAAATAACATTAGTGAGGCAAAATAACCCTTAGTTTCACACTGAAACACCTCACAATTGGAACTTGCATGAGAAAACATGAGTCGGGTCCTTTTCTAAGCAGGTAACATGTCTTATTTTCAGGACACACGTGTCATGTGAACATGACACGTTGCAACTTGGTGTCAGACATAAATTAGGTTGAATCGTGTTGGAAACGTTGGACACGCGACACGGTGGGGGATTTGGACGTTTCATGCGACTTAGATCTTAAGTAAATATTCTTTAGTGAATTAATTTAAGTTAGCTTATGATTTAATTTAATGAATCCAACAAATATATGACAATGGAAAATACAAGGATTCCAACAAGTGATTAAATTTGTTAAGATAATACTTCAATAGAAATAACATAGAACCACTACCATCAATGATCTAGGTGGATAGTGGTGGCCACCCACCTATTCCACTAATTTAAAATCGTTCCACATATTGAAAACTTTTTTGGGTACCAAACTTCTCGGGTCATTTTGAGGCCCTAAACAACTTTTTTGACACGATAGTGCCTAGAATGTACTCAAAGGAATATGTTAGGCCATTTGAAATTTGTACTTATCAGTTAGACCTTTATGATGAGCTACCAAGTGCCCTAAACAGAGATCGTATGCAAAAGTTACACCCTAGGGAAGTTGACGTATCAACTAACCACATCGAGGCCCACAAGTCCTTTGATGTTTCATGTTCTTAGGTTAGGATTATTGATTAATTGGGTTGGTTGTCATTGATGTCATCCCTTGAAGAAAGTTTGGTAGAAAATTTCGGTAGCCCCAATAGAATGGTTAAGGGAATTCAGTTTGATTGATGTATAATGGTATGAAGTTTAATATATTTGCACGTAATACTATTCTAGATGGATAGTACATGTCATTCTATTTCCGGTGATTTGTGGAACACCACATAACTCCTCGCGGTTAGAGAGTTATGGCCTTGTGAAGCTAGAGAACTCTCATGAGTTATCTAGAAGGTCAAAGAAGTCAAAATTATTCTAGAAGTTCCTAGAAGAAATTGACTTGTCAAGTGAGTAAAACTAGGAGTTAATCATGGGTTAAGTTGTTGCAATAAGAAAATAATTAAAAATAATTTAGTTGCAACTAGAAGTGGAGAATTTACTATTTGTAGCAAAGTGGGTTAGAAGTGGAAAAGTGGTTAGAAGTGGGTTAGCCCTAAAAGAAGGAAATTGGGTTAAGTTGGTTAGAAGGTAACCCCTTGAGGAAACTACATGGAAGTATAAATAAGATAGCAAGGCTCTCCTATTAGCACCTATTGAATATCATTGAATATCTATTATGTGAAAGGTTATTTGGGTAGGTATTATTGATAAAGAAAAAGTGTGGCAGAAAAAGTGTGGTAGGAAAAGTGCGGCAGAAAAATTGCCACAGGAAAATCGCAGGAGGAAAAGTGTGGCAGAAAAAGTGTAGTAGAAAAACCGCGGAAGAAAAATTGCGGCAGCAGATTCACGGCAGCAAAACCGCAACAACGGAATGCTACAAGAAGAAAAAGGTGTGGTTTTCATATGTGTAGTGTTGAATCTATGAATTTGGTTGAGGGTTTTCCTTTTAAATATGTTGGATGCCCTCTTGGAAGTTTAGGGATTGTTGTAGAGTTGATCTAAGGCAGATCTAATGAAGTTTAGTATTGGTTCATGTTTGAGGGATTTTGGTTGGGGTATGTTGTTGAAGTTATTGGTATAGATAGAGGTTGTATAACAGTGAGGTTCCAACACATGGTTTGAGGTACAGACTTGTGGTATAGTGTTTCAGGTATATGTGATCAGATCAGATTGGTTGATGAGTATACACTGACAAGTTTCTCAGTGACAGATTTGACAGAACAGGTTGTGACAGTGACACATTCAGTTTATACATTTGGCACTTATATTTTAGGGTGGTTGGATGGAGCAAGGATAGGTGTTTGTAGCCACCTTCCGATTGTATCCAGAGAACATAGGGGTTGTAGCCAAAGAATTGGGGAGTTGGAGCCTCCCTCGGGTTGTAGCCTGAAAATAGGGTGTCGTAGCCTCCTTCCAGTTGTAGCTGGAAAACAAAGGAAGTTGGTGCTTCCAATGAATGTAATTCTTAAAGACACATAAGAAAAAACATTATGCGGTTTTATCTTGCATTGGGTTTCCACGTAAAATACTAGTGTATTGTGTATGTGTGTGATTACTCATTGTTCATGGTTTATTTATTCTGCACATGATTGAATGATATTGGTAAATTGATCATAAAGAAAAATAACATTTATACACTATGGTTAAAAAGGATTATAATTGATCTATTATCGATTCACCCCCCTCTCAGTAATCCAACAATTGGTATAAAAGCAGGTTCCTTCAAAAATCAGTTTAACCATTGAAAGGTAGATCATGAAGAGAAACAATATGTATAAAAATGGAATACCACAGTTTGATGAACAGAACTATGCATTCTGGAGCAGATGGATGAAAACATATGTACAGGAACATGGATTTGAGGTTTTGCAATAAGTTGTAGATGGATACAAAGAACTAAGAGTTCCGCCAACAAATGACAACGAAAACAAACTCAGTCTAAATAATTCAAAAGCCACAAATGCACTTCTGAATGGTCTTTGTGATTCAGTATATACCAAAGTTATACATTGTAGCTACGCTAAAGATATTTGGGACAAACGTCAAAATATTATGAAGGAGATTCAAAATTCAAAGCACCAAAGCTTCAATCTTACAGAGGTCAATTCGAACAACTAAAGATGAAGGAAGATGAGAATATTGCAACTTACTTCTTACGAGTTGATGAAACAATGAATGCAATCATAGGATTTAGAGAATAAGTTGATGAATCTGTAATTGTTCAAAAGGTACTAAAATCTCTTCCAATGAGATTTGGTCCTAAGGTCTCATCACTAGAAGAAAGAGTAGATCTAGACTTAATAAGCATGGATGAACTACATGAAATATTCGCAACCTATGAAATGATAACTAAATAGGAAAATATAGGTATAAAAGAAGCAGCATTCAAAGCATACAAAAGGTCAAATCAAAAGGGAAAGAAAAAGAAAAAAGAATATAGCAGCAGCAATGACATCTCGGAAGATGATTAAGAAGTGGCCAACTTTGTCAGAAGATTGAAAAAGGGAACCAGCGGCAGATATAAAGGTAAGCTTCCATTGATTTGTTTTAATTGTGATGGTATTGGTCATTTTGCTAACAAATGTCCTCACAATAAAAAGAAAATACATGAAGAGGATGATTCAAACAACAAACAAACATATAAAGGTAAAAGAACCAAAAATAAGGTCTTCAAGAAAAGTTTTTGCACCAAAGAATATTGCTCCTCATCAGACGGAGATGAAGTCAGAGAAAGTGAGATAGAAAGATTTCTACTCATGGAAATAGAAGACTCGGATAAATAAGACACCGAAGAGGAGTATGAAGAAGTAGAAGTTGACTACAGAGAAGAATTATTGAGTGTTATAGAAGTTATAAAAAGAGAAAAAAAATAAAAACAAGAAACTCCAGGCATAACTAGACAAGAAAGAAGACATTCAAAATTCAAAATTTGAAGAACTAGAAAATATGATCACTAAATTAAAGGTTCAAATAGAAGAAGAAAAAAGAATCGAAGAAGCACTCAAAGAATAGTTGGAAGAAAAAGACAGGATCATTGAAAATTTGGAAGAAGACGTTGTTACTTTGAGAAAAGACCTTCAACAGAAGAATATGCAGAATAGTTCAAAGGTTTTGGATAATATTATCAACGATCAAAGGCCACATCATGAAAAGTATGAGCTAGGATGAAATCAAAAAGAAAGAGGCGCAAGCTCCAAAACCACAGATAAATGAACACAACCAAGAAGCTATGCAGAAACAGTTAGAGGAGACAAGAAGTTTTACAGGGAAGATCACAGGGACACTCCTCCACCTGGAAGAGTCAGATTTCAAAATCAGCAACAGTTAGAAACAAGCAGGCCTCGGGATGAAGAAGGATTCAAAAGATTAACTCCTTTCAGAAGATATTCAAATCCCAGGTATCAGACTATCTTTTTTGGTTTATGTTATGCATGTAATAATTTTAGACACAATGTTGTAAATTGCAGAGCTAGTAGCAGGAACAGAAACAACTTTGAAAGTCATGCACAAAATGGTTATCCAATAAGGCCTAATGAAACAAAAAGAAGAAGCTACAATAGGTTTGAATCATTGAGCACTGAAGTGGAATGCTACAAATGCAACAACTTTGGACACATGGCCAAAGATTGTAGAATGACAGTCCCTCCTAGAGAATCACAACATAATAACAACAGTCACATACAGGAACCTCAGCAGAGAATATGGATAAGAAAGTAGGATCAGTTTAATAATGAAGAATGCACACTCGCTCTATAGGATAAACACAAGAAACGTTATCGGTATGTTGACAGTGGTTGTTCAAAACACATGACAGGTGATGAAGACAAGTTTCTTACATTAAGAAAGAAAAGAGATGGATCGGTCTCTTTTGGAAATGATGACTCAGTTAGAATCATTGGAAAAGGCACAGTCGTAATTGGAAACAAGAATACCAAGGTAGAAAATGTTCTACTAGTGGAAGATATGAAAAATAATCTTCTAAGTGTAATTCAAATGTGTGACCAAGGTCATAAACTTATGTTCGATTCACATAAGTACAAGATAAGAAAAGCAGGTTCAGGAAAATTGATTGCAACAGCTGCAAGAACTTCAAGCAACATATATGTATTAAGTGAAATTGGAAATAAAAAGTGTTGTCTAAGAAAGGAAGATGAAGGAAAAAAATAATGGGTCACATAAACTTCAATAACCTCATCAAAATCAGCAAAAAGGAAGCAGTCAAAGAAATGTCCCAGATCATGAAACCAACCAACACATTATGCAAACATTGTCAACGGGGAAAGAAAACAAAGACCAAGTTCAAATCAAAGGAATAGTCAACGACAAGACCACTGGAAACTGTGCATATTGATCAAGTTGGACCAACTAGAACAAAGGGTTTAAAAGAAAGAATGGAATAAAAAGGCAATTCAACGTTGCTAGGACACCTCAACAAAATGGAGTTGTTGAAAGAAAGAACGAGACAGTACAAGAAATGGATCAAACAATGTTAATGGATTCTAAATTGATAGATTTTTTTTGGACACATGTAGTGCATACAATAGTTCACATTCAAAACAAAGTAATTCTTAGAAACAACAGTGACAAAACTCCCTACAAGCTATGGAAAGGAAGACCAGCAAATGTGAAACACTTCAGAGTGTTTGGAAGCAAATGCTACATCAAAAGAGAAATGGCAGAATGGGAAAGTTTGACTCTCATGTGGACAAATGCGTACTTGTTGTTTACTCAAGTACAAGGAAATCATACAAGTGTTACAATCTAAGGCTCAACAAAGTTGTGGAAAGCATCAATGTAACAGTTGATGAAATAGGTGGACGAAAATTAAAAGAAGAAGAAAAGGAATTAGTGGAACAAGTTTACGAAGAAGAAGCAAATGATGAAGAAGAAGTAGAAGGGAAAGATGAATAAGATCAAACAAAAGTAGAAGAGAAAGCTCAACAAGTGCCTCCAAAAATCCTAGCAAACGAGTACATAAGAATCATCCTTCAGATCGGATTATTGAAAACAAGGATGCAAGAGTTAAGACTAGAAGAGGAATTCGTTCACCAGAACAACTGCACCTAGCACTCTTATCTACGATTGAACCAAACAATTTTGAAGAGGCTAGCAAGGATGAATTCTGGAAAAAGGCCATGAATGAAGAATTGGATCAAATAGAGAAGAATGACACTTGGGAATTGGTTCCAAGACCAAGGTACAAGAATGTGATTGGCACAAAGTGGGTTTTCATAAATAAATTGAATGAATATGGACATGTTTAAAGGAACAAAGGTAGATTGGTATGTAAAGGATACGCACAGGTTGAAGGGATCGACTTTGAAGAGATGTTTTCCCCAGTTTCCAAAATGGAAGCAATCTGATTGATATTATCTTATGCATGCTCCAAGAATATTAAAGTGTATCAGATGGACATGAAATCAACATTTATGAATGGGGAACTTGAAGAAGAAGTCTACATTGAACAACCAGAAGGATTTCAGCTATCAGAGAATGAAGATTATCTGTACAGGTTGAAGAAGGCCTTGTATGGTTTAAAAAAGGCTCCCAAAGCATGGTACTCTAGACTAAATAAATATCTACAGCAGGCAGGTTTCAGAAAAGGAAGTGAAAACAACAACCTCTACATCAAGGTAACTCAAGGTAGTATTTTATTAATTGAAGTTTATGTTGATTATATTATTTTTGGAAGTGATGATGACATGCTAAGCCATAAATTTTCAAAGGATATGCAGAATGAATTTGAAATGTCATTACTTGGAGAACTATCCTTCTTTCTGGGTCTTCAGATATGTCAAAACAACGAAGGCATTTTTATTTCTCAAACTAAGTATATCAGAGAAATGCTAAAGAGGTTCGGAATGGAAGATTGCAAACTAGTTAACACTCATATGAAAACCAGTTGCACTTTAGCAAAGATGATGTTTCAAAGTATACAGACCAGAGGCAGTACAGGTCAATGATTGGAAGCTTACTATATGTGACAATATCCAAACCAGATGTAATGCAGGCAGTTGGACTGGTGGCATGATTTCAAACAACACCAAAGGAATCACATGTCTTAACAGTGAAAATGATTTTCAGATATCTCAAGGGCACAGAAGAGTTTGGATTATGGTATCCAAAAGGAAAGGATCTAGCACTTATTGCCTATAAATATGTAGATTGGGCAGGTTGCATTGATGACTGGCGAAGCACCAGTGGAGTGGCATTCTACTTAGGTGAGTGTTTTGTATCTTGGCTAAGAAAGAAACAATCATCAATATCATTATGTACAGTTGAAGTAGAGTATATTGCAGCAGCAACATGTTGTACACAACTTCTATGGATGAAACAAAGTTTGACAGATACAGAGGTTGAGCATGATGAGCCCATTCCTATATATTTTGATAATGCGAGTGTTATCAGTATCTCAAAGAATCCATTGATGCACTCCAAGATGAAGCGCATTCCAATAAAGTATCACTTTCTACAGAGACAGGTTGTAGAGAAGAACATCAGATTTGAATATGTGGGGACAAAGGAATAGGTTGCAGATATCTTCAAAAAACTGCTTCCAAGGGAAGCCTTTGAGTATCTTCGCCAGAGACTTGGAGTAATTTATACTCCCAAATGAATGATTTTGAATGCTTATCTTATATGTCTTAGATTTACACGAGGAAGCACCATACAAAGGACAATTCAGGTTGGGGGAACATGTTCAAGAAGAGTTCAGTCAGGGGGAGCATCCCCAAGGACATTTCAATTAGGGGGAGTTGCCCCAGACTGGAAGTTACCTTTTCCATTTATGTCAATGAGGGAGAGATTCACCAGATGCAGGTCAAAGACTTAGATGCTTGGAAAGAGAGCATAGAGGCATGTTTCTAGGGGGATCATAAGTGACATGACTTCAAAGTTTCATCAGAGTGTTGTCATCAATGGAAAAGGGGGAAATTCTTGATTAATTGGGTTGGTTGTCATTGACGTCAACCCTTGAATCAAGTCCGGTAGCAAATTCTAGTAGCCCCAACATCACAGTTAAGGGACTTTAGTTTGATTGATGTATAATGGTATGAATTTTAATATATTTTCAAGAAATACTATTCTATATGGATAGTACATGTCATTCCATTTCCGATGATATGTGGAACGCCACATAACTCCTCACGGTTAGAGAGTTATGGCCTTGTGAAGTTTGAGAACCCTCATAAGTTATCTAGAAGATCAAAGAAGTCAAAATTATTCTAGAAGCTCCTAGAAGAAGTTGACTATTCAAGTGAGTAAAACTAGGAGTTAATCATGGGTTAAGTTGTTGCAATAAGGAAATAATTAAAAATAAATTAGTTGCAACTAGAAGTGGAGAATTTACGATTTGTAGCAAAGTGGGTTAGAAGTGGACAAGTGGTTAGAAGTGGGTTAGCCCTAAAAGAAGGAAATTGAGTTAAGTTGGTTAGAAGGTAACCCCTTGAGGAAGCTTCATGTAAGTATAAATAAGAGAGAAAGGCTCTCCTATTAGCACATATTGAATATCATTGAATATCTATTATATGAAAGGTTATTTGGGAAGGTATTATTGATAGAGAAAAAGTGCGGCAAAAAAAGTGTGGCAGGAAAAGTGTGACAGGAAAAGTGCGGCAGAAAAATCATGGCAAGAAAATTGTGCAGGAAAAGTGCAGCAGGAAAAGCGCGGCAGAAAAATTGTGGCAGAAAAATCGTGGCAGAAAAAGTGAGGCAGAAAAATCATGGCAGAAAAACCGTGGCAGAAAAAGTGCGGCAGAAAAATCATGGCAACATATTCGCGGCAGCAGAACACTACAAGAAGAAAAAAGTATGGTTTTCATATGTGTAGTGTTGAATCTATGAATTTTGTTGAGGGTTTGCCTTGTAAATCTATTGGATGCCCTCTTGAAAGTTTAGGGATTATTGTATAGTTGCTCTGAGGTAGATCTATTGAAGTTTAGTATTGGTTCATGTTTGAGGGATTTTGGTTGAGGTATGTTGTTGAAGTTATTGGTAAAGATAGAGGTTGTATAAAAGTGAGGTTATAGCACATGGTTTGAAGTGCAGACTTGTGGTATAGTGTTTGAGGTATATGTGATCAGATCAGATTGGTTGATGAGTATACAGTGATAGGTTTCTCAGTGACAGATTTGACAGAACAGGTTGTGATAGTGACATATTCAGTTTCTACATTTGGCACTTATATTTCAAGGCAGTTGGATAGGGCAAGGATAGGTGGTTGTAGCCACCTTTTGTTTGTAGCCAGAGAACATAGGGGGTTGTAGCCTCCTTGTTGTTGTAGCGAGAGAACTGGGGATTTGGAGATTCCCTCAGGTTGTAGCCTGAAAATAGGGGTTTGAAGCCTCCTTCAAGTTGTAGTTAGAAAACAAAGGAATTTGGTGCCGCCAATGAATGTAATTCTTAAAGACACATAAGAAAAATCATTCAGTGATTTTCTCCCGCATTGGGTTTCCACATAAAATATTGGTGTATTGTGTATGTGTGTGATTACTCATTGTTCATGGTTTATTTATTCTTCACGTGATTGAATGATATTGGTAAATTGATCATAAAGACAAATAACATTTATACATTGTGGTTAAAAAGGATTATAATTGTTCTATTATTTAGTCACTCCCCTCTCAGTAATCCAACAACAGTTTTGGATGTTTAGGGTTTTCTCGTTGATGTTTTATGTTGAAAGGCCTTTTTGGACTCTTCGTAATCAACTTCTTTCAAATGAGCATAGCCGACACATATCTCTCTTCAGGGATAAGCTACCACCATTCTAGTTAGCTTGTGTGCTTTGCATTTTATAGTCTTTTGTATTCCAAACGGTCATTAATAGAATCTGATTTTAACTATATTACTGTGTTTATTGCAATATATTTGTGTGTGTCGTTATATCTCTACATTCATGTTGTTCTCAATATAAACCAAATCAATCCACTTAAAGGGTTATGAATTAGGATCCAATGGATAGATACCAAATCTGATCACGAAGTATGCATGAAAGAGGCTACTTGAAAACAAACCACTTTAAGATAATTAGGATCACAAGGAATGCAATCGTCTAACATAAAATGACTATGTGAGATGTTCTTTTAGGTGCCAATCAATTATACGCTCGATTATGGACAAGCTCAAGGCTATCCTAGACTTTCAAATCTGTTTTATTAATGATTTAATGCAAAAATCCATATTTGAGATAAGAAATAAACTGATCCAAGAGAAATATTTCAACTTTTAAGCATGATATTTTGGATGTTTTAACTAGGGTTTTAAGATAAGTAATAAAATATCAATCCAAATCACTTAGAATCAAGCTCACAATATATATATCAATGAGATTAAGCAATAACTTAAAATCCCCGTAGGGTTTATCAATGTTAGCTCTAGAATTTACCAAGATAATCTCCAAATGGAAGATATGCAGTTAATACCAAATTAGAGATGAATTTCACTACTAGAAATGAATAATAAACTTGTAACAACCTTCTAGTAAATGAAACAGATGTTAGTTTTAATTATGAATGTTCTTTAGAAGCACAAAACCTAGGCTTAAGGTTTATGCAAATGTTTTTTTTTTCTCTTTTTACGCAATGTCCAGATTTTTATAAACCTCAAATCAACCCAAAACAAGGTGGATAAACCTTCAAAGCACAAAACTTATGGGTTGATTTTCCTCTTTATGGTTTCAAGATAAGAAATTAATCTCAAACCATAGTTATTCTAGTCTAGAAAATGAAATGAGCAATTAACTTTATGCTAGACTAGGAAATAAATCTAACCAGTGATTTTCTTTGATTTTTCCTTAGATTTATTTCTAAAAACAAAATGAAAGAAATGATTTAGATTTTGTAGTTTTGGTTGGTTGTTGGGAGAAGACAAGTGTCTTATTCCAACTAGGTCTTATGGGATCAAGAAGGATGTCCATCTTCAAATTTGGTCTATTTTATCCTTAAGGATTGGGATTAAGAGACTAGAACCCAAAGGGAAGAATAGTCTCATATATAATCAAGCTAAATTATGGATACCAAAGCCCTAGTAGAAGGGGTCCAAAATGGAGCACTACCACCAACAATATAAACTATAGCTTGATAATAAAAAAATACCAATACCCTTGCTAGGGTTTCAAAGGATAGACAAACCAAGGAATCAAGCAAATATTAAACTAACAAAGGAAGAAGGAGAGGATTTACCCCAAAACGTCTCCCTCCAAGTGTTAGTCTTACCCCTCAAATGGTTCAACCTTGTAGGCTTATAGTAGTATTGAAAATGTACAATCAATCTTTAATGAACCAAAATAGAAATACAATATAGAAGAGCTCCATGAATAGACACCAAATCCTCAATAGATAGATATTCAACAAAATTTTATTCTCAAAAGTAGCCAACACCAACAACAAATTGGAATGATAGGAAGAGCCTCTTTTATATAAGAGGCTTCATCAAACAACTCATTTAATAATATTTTACATCTCCTTAGATCTAGTAGCCTAAGATATCTTCACATTTGACTTGTCTTTCGACTGACTAATGGATACTAAGTCAAGAAATACATAAAACACAAAGATAGATGTGCCACACGTACAATATTTTCCCCAAGAGAGGAGGTGCCTAAATGTGAAGATAAAAATGAGGTCCAAGAGTGCTCAACATCTCTCCCAAAGGCTAGATGATACCCTCAAATCATGACAAGATTCCTCTCCAATGAAGAATAGTCAACCAACATGCCAAGGACTATGCTTAAAGAGTGGAGAGTCCACACGTGTGTTATGAGTGAAGTCAAAAAGAAGGGATGACTCACCAAGAATATGCTAAAATGACTAGATGGGAGGTCTCCAAGATATTAACTCCCCCTCAAATCATGTCATCCACATCCTCAAGTCAAGGGAGGTCCACACATACCAAGTAAGAGATCAAATGGCTAGGAAATGCATCCTCCAAGGTAGTTGGCTCATCAAATCATGTGACATATGCCTCCAATTGTGTGACCAGCACATTGTGAACTACCTCAGGAGTTGTGAAATCACCTCGAGAACTATGTCTATGTGTGAGAATCTATAGAGTGGTCTAAGAAGATGAATACATGCTAAGAGTCCATGGCTAAAGTGTAACAAATATAGAAGGGGATCCACGCTTAGACATAATATAAGTGTGCTCTATAAGTATGACAACCTTTACAATACATGAGCAACACTTTTACATGAGGGTAAAGTGAAAAAAACTAGGGGCTCCCTAAGTCATATGTCCTAGTAGATCCACTCTAAGACACCCGCATACGTACCCCAACCATAAATGACCTCCAAGGGATAGTTAGTAGAGCCACAAGAGCACTGACTATATTGAAATGGAGACTAAGAGGATGGGCCAAGACAAACCAAGAATATTTTACAGAGACCACCTAGATGAAAAAAACACTTTACATAGATCATCTGAGCATGATCCAATACAATACATGGAATACAAATGGTCACACTTTTGGTTGATCATGATAGAATAGTACAAGTCATTGTGGTGACACATTTGATCATGGTACTCTAAGATCTGACATCATCAAAATAGGCACAATATATTCTCAAATGATGGATCGCATCAAATGAAGAAAATGAGCTACACTAAAGTGAAATTGATGGGTACCAATTGGCTCCAACTTGGGGTTGTGCTCTATACAAGAGTGCATGAGAACTCCAGAATCTGCAAAAGACATGTTATCCTGAAACATTCTTACTAGGTAGATGTCAAATGTTGGGGAGGGATGGAGACACAAGTGTCTTGTCCCTTCGCTAAGATAATAATAAATCAATGCATAAAGGGAAATGAAAATCATTGATCAGTTAGTAGCATCATATCTCAAAGGAAAATATATAACATATGAGAATCATGTTACTTTTATTCAAAAACAAAAAATAAAATGTGGAAACCAATAAAGTAAATTAAACACACGGGTAAATCTGATGCTCATGCTAAAGTGATTATTCATTATATTCTATTTTACAAGGATTCTCCATGGCATGAGATGTTATCTTTATAGAACAATTTCAAAATTTTCCCTTTTACTAGCAAAGGCAATCTTTCACCATCCAAGTGACTAAGATATAAAGAATTATTACCTGCAATATCTTCAATTTTATAGGGACTCAACCAAAGGATTTTGAACTTACCATGTTTACCTGCATGTTCAATTATTTTATTCCACGTGAGAACTAGATCTCCCTTTTGGAAGTCCCTTAGGTGAGCCTTCGTGTCGAATTTGATCATAACTTTTTCTTGATTCTTCGTTAGATTATTAAAGGCACGTCTTCAATTTTTGTCGAGCTCGATCAACTGGTTGATTTTGTTATGAACTGCATCTTGGTTGGATGAAAAATGTTGCAATGTTTTGTATATCAATATCTTGAAGTGAATTGGAAAAGTAAATTCCATTCTATACACCAACTCAAATGGGTTTTTTCCAGTGGAGTATTTCTTGGTTATTCTATCGACCTAGAGAGCATACTTGATCTTGCTATCCCGACTTTTCTTATTATCTCCTACCATTTTCTTAATGATGGTAATTAAATTCTTATTACTTGATTCAACAAGACTGTTTCCTTGAGGGTAATAATTGGAGGAGTGGGATAGGACAATTCCATATTCAAAGAAAAAGGTTGAAAACTATGTAGGCCTGAAATCCTTGGCATTATTAATTTTAATCTTTGTTGGCACTCCAAAACAAGTGATGATTTTTTCTTCCAAAAATTCTATGACTACTTTATTAGTGACCCTTTTTGTCAGTATGGCTTCAACTCATTTAGTGAATTTAATCTATGACCATGAAGATCCATTTATGACCACTGTCAAAATTGTCTTTAAATTCTCCTATGAATTCAAGGCCCCATTTTGAAAGGGCACTTCTACTATGACTCGTTGCAAAGGTAGAGGTTCTAGCTTTTGTTTTCATGTGAAGAGTTGACAAGGTTGACACAACCATACAAATTTGTGGACATCTTTGAATATACTCGACCAATAATAACCACATCTTTGAGTATTGTGGATTGTGGCTCTTTCTACATGATGTCCACCACATATCCCCTTATGAAATTCATTCATTAAATTTGTAGATTATTTGGGGTCTGTGCATATGAGGAGTAATCCTTCAGTATTTCTCCATCCCAAACCTTGATTGATGAAGAAAAACTTATAGGCTTTCAATATCAACTCTCTCCTTTCATGATCTACCCAGTGTTTTGGGCATGTAAATTTCTTGAGGTAATCAATAATATCAACATACTATTCACGTTTTTCTAACTCTTCTATCACTATGGAGATCTTAAGGCAATATTCTTCTTTCATTCCTAGAGCGGCTTCATTTCCTTTTGTTAACATATGTGATAACCCTTGCCCCTTCATCAACTTGGTACGCCTAATCTCCAAAACATACTCTTGAATCTTAGCCACCCACTTTCATCTAACTCCTAATCAATCCTATTGAGCCAATATATATTTAACCTCTAATTGGGGGACATAGGATACTACCTTAGAACATCCAACATATGTCTTGAAATGATTCAATTATTTAACTAGTGCATAAGCTTGTTTTTCCATGATGGCATACTTTAGTTCAATGTATTTGAGGGTTTTTCTCGTGAAAGCTATATGTTTCTCTTCACCTTGATCATTTTTATAAATCAAGACACTTGTTATGGTGTCTTTGGAAGCAAATAAAAAGGTTTGGAAATCCTTTAAATAATCTAGACTTACTAGCATCAAGGATTTCATCAGGGAAATCAAAAGCTATGTTTCCTTCTTTGCCCCATTTGAAATCCACATCTTTCTTAAGAAACTTAGATATTGGTTTAGTTATTTCAGAAAATTTAGGAATGAATCTTCGGATGAAGTTGATTTTTCCAAAAAATGATTAACGTGCTTTCTTGTTTCAAGGGAAAGTGATTTCTTTGATTCCTTCAATCGTTTCCAGGTCGACCTTTATCCCATCTTTTGAGACCATGTGTCCGAGGAGTTTTCCTTCAAGAACCCTAAATATGGATTTCTTTGGGTTCAATGATATGTTGGACACACCGACCACACTTAGAGGGGGGGGTGAATCCATGTAGGACTCTTTTTCAACTTCCCTTCACAAAAAATCCTTAGTAAGCAATCATCATTTACTCATTACTTATTACTATCATTTATAACCAGTTGTATGTGAACATATATCAACAACAGATAACAACAACATATATCATCAATAATCCATCACCACAAACAACACAAGATGTATGTACAATTTTCTTTTTATTATGGACTACAATATTTGGGTTTATCAGCAACAACTGAATAGAGTGTTAACTCCACAAGAGCACCATCTCTGCAATGCAAGACTCAGCTTACACAACTCAGCACCAACTGAGAAGAGGATTCAATCCTCAACAGATACCAATCTGTCAACAGGTACACGACCTATCAGTAGTGCAGCATGCATATGTATGCGCCCTACCAATAGTGCAGCCCGCGTATGTACACGATCTGGCTCACAGCAGCTTGTGTGTGCCTCCTTAAGAACTAGGGTTTTCTCTCTCCATGAAAACTTAGATCTTCTGCATCCTCTGTCACATCCACTTCTGCCCTTCACTGTCCAATTTGTACCATAACCAATCACAACATATCTATGCTCTCCAACAACTTACTCATGTTCCTCAACCATACAATATGAAAGTTACTCAATCATGTATAAGTAACCAGTATACTATGGAAACCATATTAGTAATGAAACATAAGAATGTTGCTCACTTAGTCAATCAACCAACATAAACCATATCACAACACCCATATTAAGAATGCCTTAAGCATTCACCATACCATGAGAAAAAGTATCCATCAAAACAACTATTTAACCATACCAGAACTTCTATGGCAGATCTGGGCCCATAGAATCTAGATATGGGACTTGCTTCAGACTTTAGGAACCTAGCACCAGCTCACACTCAAGTCTTCATGACTCTCTCCAATTGTACACTCTCTGACCTCCTTCATCCCGCGTGTGTACGCGCTTTGGCTCACTGTAGCTCGTGTATGTATGCGCTCTGACCCATTGTTGCTCATGTACTCCTTCAGAAACTAGGGTTTTTGAACTTCCAAAACTTTCACCGTCAAGATATCAGACTTACGGAAACTTCGATGCGTCCATGAGATCCTGCAATTACTCTTTCACACATAATATATCTTCAATGTATGCTCAAGAGAGATGCACTTACAAGAGACCCTTTCCTATTATTTATACTCTCCAAATAGCTTTCTTAGAAGCATCCACTTAGCCACTTTGTCCACATATCCACCTTATCCACAAAACCACTTTGTCCACATAGCCACCTGTATCCAACTTTGTCCACTTAGCCACTTTGTTCACATGGCCACTTGTCCACTTAACCCACTTTCCTTATTTTAGGGTTAACCCACTTATAACCACTTTCCATAATTAGAAAGTTCTCCATTAAATTTATTATTTAAATAATCCTCTTTGACTTTATCACTTCACTTTATGATTTAAATAATTTCTTCTTTGTAAATACTTTGACTTCTTTGACCTTTGGGGGCTACTAGCCAACACATGAGGGTCCTCCAACTTCGTAAGGCCATAACTCTCAAATCGTGAGGAGTTATGTGACGTTACACATATCACCCGAAATGACATGACAAGAAATATCCATCTAGAATAGTTTCACTAATGAATTCACTAATATTTATCTCATTATTCCATGATTAAGCTTGGGTTCTCTAACCATGCTTCTAGGATAACTCAACCGCAAAGCGTCTTCAAGGTTTTCACCATAAGGGGACCACTTTGGAGTTCATCCATTTTTATTTCCTATCAACCATGACAAGACAATAATGAGTCATCTTTACATCAATCCAACTGGAATAACCCATACAATACATCACTATGACATTGCCCCTTTGTCATTGATTCTATGCATGACCACATGTTCCAACGATCAATACATTAATGCATCAATCCATCTATGCATCATATATCAATGACAACACATCGATCCATCTTCATATATGCTGACATCATCTATGCATCATATATGAATGACAACACATTGATCCATCTTTATCTATGCATGACATCATCTATGCATCGTTTATCAATGACTTCACTTGACATCCATTCATTTACAACAATGACAATACATACTTCATCAATATACTATGACAAGTCATTGTTCCTTTGACATCAATGACAACATGATCCAACATGATATTCCATATCTGCGACATCTTTCGAACACTTGCTTAAGGTGGCCAACGTGGGAGTTTCTTTCCTTTGAAAACACTATGAGATCGTATTGATAAATTTCAATTATCTTTCCCATAAGGTCGTTGAATGCATAATCCATGGCTCTTTGAAAAGTGGCACCTTTGTTAAATAAGCCAAAATGCATCTTGATATACTTGAATGTGCCCCAAGGTGTGGTAAATGCAATCTTATGTTGATCATCCTTATTTACCCACACTTAATTATAACCTAAAAATCCATCCAACATGGACATCATTGATGAACCCTTAAACCTTTGTAATAAGTCTTCCATGTTTGGTAATGGATAATTTTCTTTCTTTTATAACACATTTAGATTCTATTTTTTGTCCTTACCACCACAAGGTTGGATATCCAAGTTGAATGTTTTGTGGGGGCAATGATCTTAGCTTCAAGAAACTTTTTTATGTCTTTCTGAATAAGGGGAGCCAACTTAGGATTTATTTATCTTAGCTTATGTTTGAAAGGCTTTTCATTCTCCTTCAATGGTATAGTATGTTGGATTATATCACCCTTGTAAGACTTTAAATCATCATATGACCATGCAAATACATCACGGTACTCTCTTATTAGATCCTCGCTCTATCTTCTTTCTTCACTTGTGGTACTTTTTTCAATCTTTACAAGCTTTGGGCTACGAGGGGATCTAATGTTGATTTCCATGCAATCATCAGGATTTATCACTTCTTTATTTTCTTTGTACTTGTCATGATTTTCAAATGTATTTTCCAGGGGAACGAGGCCTGCGGGGATATGGTTGTATTTTAGCTCTTCTTGGTACTCTATTCCATCTTTTCTTTAGTCTATTTCATTTTCTACGAACTCCTATAGGTTGTTTCCTAAATATTACGATTTGGAAATCATCATCAAAAACATGCCAATGCTCAAAGTTGTCATAAACAAATGGTCTAAAAATAATCTCTAATCTTCCTCCTTCCAACAAATCTTCACAAGGTTGGAGAGTTGAAGAAACAACTAGCAATGTAGCGAATTTCTCATTAAACTTTATGTGCTCTAATTCTAAGGATAAGGCCTCAAACAATTCCATGGTATCCCACATACCGTTCTTATTCAATCTATCATTCTTGCAATCAAATTGATTCTTTACTTGCATGATCACTAAATTAGAGTCACCTTATATCTTCAAAATCTTGATTCCCATGTCTTTAAAGTTTATCCAAATTAAATCCAAGAAAGAGAGCTTCATATTCTGCCACATTGTTTGTTGATTTGAATTCTAAATGGAAAGAAAAATGTGAGGTGACAATCTAAGGAGATGTGAAAACTATCCCTACATTGGCCTTCATTCTAGACATAGCTCCATCAAAGTTCATTTTCCAAGATATATTAACATATTCTTGGGGAGATACCTCATTTGTTAACACGGTGTAAGATCCTAGATCCTCTACATAATACACCAATTAATTCATGGGATCTTGTGGGTCTTCTACATGATACTTCTTCATTTGCTCATAGTGTAGGGTCACAAAGGTGTTTTCACATGTAGGGATGGTAGCATAAGATAGGTCCATTTGGATGTTACCTCTTATTTTGATGGCCCGTTTACAAGATAAAAGAATTCCCCATGCATCTGGTACATCCATGATAACTACATCCATTAACAAGGAGATGTCTAGGTAAACTGACAACTTAACATGAAGTTCCTTGATTAAACCACAAGCTTTAATTTCTCTAGAATCCATTCCACATACATTTCTATAAGTTCTAGTGATTTTTGGTCCTAATTGATTCTTGATCTTCAGTGACATCAAATTTATTGAGGCTTCGAAATCCAGCATGCAATTATGAAGGAGAAATTCATTCACTATTAATGATATGAAGAAGGGTAGATGACTTCCATTCCTTTTCCCTTATTGAGTCATGGATTGGAGAACAACAAGGAAATATTCATTATTTTCCACAACTTGACTTGGTTGATCAATCTCTTCAATCCTAAGGATTTCCTTAGCTTCATGTTTATTAAGGGAACATTAGCTAACTTGGTTAAAGGGATGGGAACTTTAGCATTACTTACCCAATTAGTTATATCAAATTCCATATCAAGGGAAGTACTTGTTGAAGATCTTGTTAAGGCCCTTTTACACTTGGTCCCATGGGTTGATTATCTTTCTTTGGTAAACTCATAGGGATTTGTTGATCAACTTGAGGAGGGTTGTCTTTTATTCTTTAATAAGTCACTCTCATATATCTATTAGCGCACATCTTTTGGATTTCTTCTTGGGATGGCCTTTGACCAAATACTCTAATGGTTATTTTTGCATCTATGCCCTTATCCTTAATATGTTGCATATTCTCTTGGGACAAAGCATAATACTTCCTCCCTTCAGACAAATTGTTGCAAGAATCCAAATAATTATCATCATCTTGAGCACTTGCTTCATCATTGACCATGTCTAAGTACCTTGCACAAGTATTTTCCTCATGAAAATCTTTGCGGGCTTGGTAATAAGAAGGAGACTCATGGTCAACCATGTTGGTTGGTTCCAAAATTGTGGGAGGTCTCTGATTCTGGAGGGGGCGATACCCATTCCTACGGGGAAACCTATTCTAATATTGACTCCTTTCCATTTTCACAACCCTATTCTGCATTAGTTTTTTGCATGAAATTTGTTTCCATTATCTTCATTACTTCCATAATGACAACTAAATGAGTAGGGGTTGGCTCGACACTATGGACAATTCTAGGTTTAGGATTGACCTTAGCTCTAGGAGGGGTTAGGATATCTGACTTCCCCTATAAAACCCAATTGTCATCTATACTTCTAGCTTTATTTTAGCATCCATTAGATCATTTGGTTTAGGTTCATTTGAGAATAAATTGAATTGGCCTTGGAAAGAATTCAAATAGTATAACAAGATAGAGGTTGGGGTATGTTGATGACTTTGAGGGATATCTTGGATTATCTTATCAAATCTGAGATTAAATTAATCCATAGTTTCATTTTTATTTCTCCTCATATTATTTAGAGTATTCAAAAGAAACCTATTATCTCTTCTTTCCAAACATTTACCAAATAAATCATCCCTACAAGAATTAAGAGAATTGATACTATTATCAGGCAATCCAACAAACCATTTTCTAGCATCTTTCTTCAATGATAAAGAAAAACATTTGTAAACTACATCAAGATGTTCAATTTCAACACTTTTAGCAAAATCCATGAAAGCATCCTAATGATCACATGCGCTAATAGTATTATCACCATGAAACAAAGGAAACTTTTCCAATGACTTAGGAAATTCATGAGGTTGAACAACAATATTAAAGATATCAAATGGTTTGTAACAATCGATCAACCAAAGAGAAACCATTTGATTTTGATTAAGGAAACTTGAATTATCAACAAAAAGTCTTCTTATATCTTGCAAAGATTCAAGCCCTAGATTATTATTAGTTTCTCTTGTTTTAAGTTTATTTATTCTTAACCTATAAACTAGCTAAGGTTAATGCACAAGATTAATTAAACCTTGAGGATTTATTCGTGTAGTGTATCCTTTAGTTATATTTTATTTAAGTGGAGTCACTGGATGAGATATTTTATTTAACATTCAGAACATACTCATCAAAATACACATGCAATTGGATCCCCAACAAAAATTGGGTAAGGGACTTTATCCCCAACAACGGTGCCAAAAATGTTACCTCCTAAACTAGCATCCAAGTGGAAAGTCCAACAACGAATGTTTACTTGGGGCAACAAGATAGGAATTGCACCATTGTCACTTATGTACATTATCCCCTTCACTTTAGGCCAACTCCAAAGGCCAAGGCGGGTATTCCTATCTATCAATGATCGATCTTAAGTAAATCTTCTTTAGTGAATTAATCTATGCAATCTTATGAATTACTTTAATGAATCCAACAAATATATGACAGTGTAAAATACAAGGATTCGAGCAAAGTGATTAAATACCTTACGACAATACTTCAATAGCAATAGCATAAAACCATAATCATGTGCTTAAAGGGTTATGAATTAGGAGCTAGTGGATAGACACCAAATCTGATCGTAAAGTATACATGAAAGAATAACTTCATATATGCATTATATTGATTAATATCCCAAGAAAATAACACTTAGAAAAGGCTACTTGAAAAGAAACCACTTTAAGCTAATTAGGATCACAAGGAATGAAATTGTCTAGCATAAAATGACCATGTGAGAAGTGATTTAGGTGCCAATCAATTATATGCTCAATTATGAACAAGCTCAAGGTTGTCCTAGACTTTCAAATTTGTTTTACTAATGATTTAACGTAAAATTGTAGATTTGAAATAAGAAAGAAATCGATCCAAGAACAATATTTCAACTTTTAAGAAAGATGTATTGGATGTTTTAACTAGGGTTTTAAGATAAGCAACAAAATAGCAACCTGAATCACTTAGAATCAAGATCACAATATATATATCAATGAGATTAAGAAAGAAATTGAAATGAAAGGTAAATTCCCACTAGGGTTTATCAATGTTAGCTCTAAAAGTTACCATGATAATATCCAAATGAAAGATATGCAATTAATACCAAATTAGAGATGAATTTCTCTACTAGAAACGAATAATAAACTTGTAACAACTTTCTAGTCAATGAAATACATGCTAGGTTTAATTATGAATGTTCTTTAGAAGCATAAAACATAGGCATAGGGTTTATGCAAATATGTTTTTTTTTCTCTTTTCATGCAATTTCTAGATTTGTATAAGCCTCAAAATCAACCCAAAACAATATGAATAAACCTTCAAAGTACAAAACATATGGGTTGGTTTTCCTCTTTAGGGTTTGCAGATAAGAAATTAAGCTCAAACCCTACTTATTCTAGTCCAGAAAATGAAATGAGCAATTAGAGCAATTAACTTTATGCTAGACTAGGAAAGAAACCTAACTAATGATTTTATTTTAGTTTTCCTTAGATTTCTTTCTAAAAACAAAATAAAGAAAGGATTTAGATTTTATAGTTTTGGTTGGTTGTTGGGAGAAGACAAGTGTCGTATTCCAACTACAGCTTATGGGGTCAAGAAGAATGACCCTCTTCAACTTTGGACTATTTTATCCTTAAGGATTAGGATTAAGAGACTAGAACCCAAAAGGAAAAATAGTCTACTATCTAATATTCGAAGTGGTAATTTTACCCCAAAATGTCTTCCTTCCAAGTGGTAATTTTACCCCTTCAAATGGACTAACCTTGTAGGCTTGTAGTAGTCTCAAACATTCACGATCAACCTCTAATGTACCAAAATAGAAATCCAAGACAGAAGAGCTCCAAGAATTGATACCAACGCCTCAATAAATATATATTCAAAAATATTGTATTCTCAAAAGTAGCCAACAAAAACAACAAATTGGAAAGAGAGGAGAAGCCACTTTCATAGAGGAGGCTTCATCAACCATCTCATTCAATAATAGTTTCTATCTCCTTAGATCTAGCCTAGGAGCTCTTCACATTTGACTTGTCTTCCAACTAACTAATGGAGACTAAGTCAAGAAATACATAACATACAAAGATAGACCTGCCATATGTACAATATTTCCCCCAAGAGAGGAGGCACCCCAATGTGAAGGTTGAAATGAGGTCCAAGAGTGCTCAAGGCCTCTCCCAAATGCTAGGATATACCCTCATATCATGCCAATATGCCTCTCCAATGAAGAATAATCAACCAACATGCCAACGACTATGCTCAAAGAGTGGAGATTCCACATGTGTGGCATAAGTGAAGTAAAAAATGAGGGTTTTCTCACCAAAAATATGCTCAAATGACTATATGGGAGGTCTCCAAAGTATTCACTCCCACTCAAATCATGTCATCCACATCCTCAAGTCAAGGGAGGTCCACACATGCTAAGTAAGAGACCAAAAAACTAGGAAAAGCATCATCCAAGCCAGTCAACTCATCAAATCATGTGATATATCCCTCCATCTATGTGAATAAGATGAGCACTCCAAAATTCAGGACATGGCATGGCATGAGTGGTCCAATGCATTAATAAAACCCCCAAACTTCCTAGGGCATTATGAAATGCCTCGAGAATTGTGAAAGTGACTCAGGAATTGTGTCTCTACATGACAATCTATATAATGATCTTAGAATATGGAAACATTCCAAGAGTCCATGGCCAAAGTGTGATAAATACACAAGGGGATCTATGCTTAGGCATAAGTGTAATGCCCATATCATTCTAAGGATTAATTTAATTTCATAAACAATTCATTTTCTAAACGGAGATAATGATTTCACCGCATATATTTATTTTCTCAACAGCAATTTCGGTAATTTAGATTTATCACAGGGTAATAACTTTCTGGTAAAAATGAGATAAATGCATAACTTGACAAATACCTGATACTGATGCTAATTTCTGCTACCTTGTTGCGTCTGCTCCTGCTGATACACAGATTAACCCTGCCACAAACAAGCAAATAACTGCCCAAAACTATTGTCCTCCCTGCCAACTAGGAAAACTACCTAGCTCCAGGATATCTACGGATATCCTGGCCCTCTGTGCCCAAAACCTTCAGCAACTCGGTGCCTCCCTAGATCAAGCCATGGTTCAGAACACTCTGTTCCTTGCTTACAGCAAGCCAACAATCCACAAAATACCACAGGCTCACAGCCAATACAGTAGTGTACAAAAAATTGCTACTCACAGTAGATACCGTGGTGCAGAACTCTCTGCTCACCACAGAATACAACAGTTCATCGCAAAACACAGAGTCCAGAGGCCCTCTGCTCACCCAGCACAATAGATCACAGCCAATTATCACAGTGCGCAGAATCTCTCTGCTTCCGGCAAATACAGTGGTCCTGAGCTCACAGCCCCGCAGCATCCATCCCCGCCGAATGGACTGCACATCCCCCTCTTCCCGTCCCTTATTCCTCCCTGCCGCCTCATGCAGTAAATCTACCACCAACCCCCTCCACGCGTCCTCCGACCTGCGTCCCCCAATAAATTTTATTGCCTCGGGATTTATGGGCTCCCGCACCCTGCATACGCAACCCTGTGCATACGTAACTCTGTTGTTATCTCCCTTCTTACTGACTGTCTTTTAAATTGGTTTATCAGATCATTGAATGCAGTCTGCAATCAATGTTATTTTATTAATTGTAATTCTTTCTTAATTAAATCTTGCTTAATAATCTTTAATCATTTATCATTTTAGGGGCGTTACAATAAGATAAGTGTGCTTTATAGGTATGACAACCTTTACAATATATGAGAAACATTTTTACATAAGGGTAAAATTAAAAAACATAGGGCCTCCCTAATTCATGTGTCCTACTAGATCCAATCCAAGATCCCCGCATACCTACCATTGCCATAAATGACCTCCAAGGGATAGTTAGCAGGACCACAATAGTAGGGACTATCTTGAAATGGGGACTAATAGGAAGGGCATGACAAACGATGAAGAGTATAGGAAAACCACCTAGATGAAAAAAAAAAGTACATAGATCTTCTAAGCATTGTCCAATACATGGAATACAAATGGCGACACATTTGGCTAATCATGATACAATAGTACAAGTAATCATGGTGGAACATATGATGGTAATATGAGCTCTAACATTATCAAAATAGGCACAAGATCTACTTATATGGTGGATCACATCCGACAAAGAAAATGAGATACAATGAAGTGAAATTGAGGGCTAACAGATGGCAAACCTTTAGTTTCTTGAAAAGCTTCCTCGTAGGAATCTATCAATTGTTCTAGTTTTTGCTTCACACCCCTCCAAGGATGCACTAACCTCCATATTACCTTATCCTTGATGTTTCTTGTCTCTCCAAAACAATGATACAAACTTCTTGTTTGTACTCATCAACATCCTAGTCTGGTGTGTACTTATCAATCAAAGCTTTGATTTGTTGTTATGTGCATTGACAACATAATACTTCCCATATTTCACAATTTTTTGTTGGTTAGCCCTTCTTTTAAATACCTTATCACTAACATAAAGATAAATACTCCCTAAGATTACTTCATGGACATCCAATGGAATGTCATTTGCTTCTACCTCATCAATGAAGGTTGCACTAATAAAAAATATGATCTTACATTGTTTCATGACTCTCAATTCCATATATTGCCTCACCCATACCAATGAGTATCGATGAGGATGCTCATGTACCTCCAATACAAGCTTCTCAACTAATTGGGTTTAAATCAAATTCGATTGTGGTTTAGGGTCAAACAAATAATCAGTCTTTTTTTTCTTTAGTTGAATCTTAATGTGAAAGAGTTCGGTGATCTCTATTTCCTCATTTGGATTGATACGACTCAAGGCTACCTCTCTTTGAATTGAAGTACATGTCACCGTACCTTCAATGTTTGAGTTGCTCTCCACTCTTTGATCTCCATTTACAACCAACAAAATCTTCTCCTTCTGTTGTTGTTTGGACCATCTAGGTCTCAACTTAGGATGTTGTTTCCAACAACTCTCATGTGTGTGGCCATCTGATTACAGTGATTACAATGCTTATTAGGGTTTTGGTTTTCTAATGAAACTTTAGCTATCTTATTTTTTTTACCTTTCCTCTTCTTCTTTCCACTTTTTGAGTGTTCTTGAAACTATGTCTACTTTGGCCCATTGAATTGTTGCCTCTTCTTCTCCCTTCAAGGTACCATATTGGCACACAAGCCTCATTAATGGTGTTTTGTTTGAAAAGCATTACTCGTCTCTGTTAGGATATTTAGACACTTAAGAGTTAGTTAATATATACTTGGTCTAATGTGTCTTTAGGTAAAAGTGTGTTTCTTTAGTATGTATTAGTATGCATTTGTAGTTAGGAAATCCAACGGTCACGATATGTTTCCGACATAGAGTGATCTGACGGTTCATATTCTCCTCGATATTAACGACCATTGATATGTGGCTTAACACCCGATTGGTCCATGATATCTATTTAAAGAGCATGGAGTGTCATTTTTCGATGATCGATTGTGAGAAACTCTCTTGTAAAATCTTTATGTAATCTTTTTCTTTTGCATTAATAAATTGCTCCAAGTGGTCGTGTTGGTTGGGGTTGTGGATGTTTCCTCGTAGGGGTTTTACCACATGAAAACATCAGTGTGTTGATATTTGATATGGATATGTGAGTGGTTACTGAAGGTGTTCATCCTCTGTTGGAATACATGTGTTCTCGAACATGGTATCAGAGCCTGTTTGAAGACCCGCTCATGTTATAGATCGAGATCGTGAAGCCGGTTGTCTCATCTCCATTTTTTGTCATTTTCGTACATTTATGGGATGAGAGGATTGTTCTATTGCATCCGGAGCACTCGTTTCAATCATGAACACTTTTCTTTTCACTCGAAAAGGTTTTCATTTGCACAAGATACTGCCATTTTAGTCAGATCCAGAGGTATAAAGCCTGAATAAGCATTTTTTAAATTTTCGCAGAGTATCATTTTGGTTTTATTTCGGTTTTGTATTATTTATTTTCAGGTTGCTACTCTTTTTTATCTGTGTATTCTCTTTGCCTCGTGCCTTGTGTGATCTCGTAAAATCAGAAACAGATAGGAAAAGGTGCATCTTCTAGGTAAGCTAACCGAGATCTAACCCTTGTTGTCATCGAGAAGTGAAATTTTTTTCTTGTGTGAAAATAGTTTTTTTTTAGAACGCTCTCCAAGGCCGACAACAACAACAACAATCCTCTTCCTAAAAAATTCAATATGTTTTGCTAGACCATTTGGTTAAAAGTTGCCTTATTAAGTAAGAGGTCTTGAGTTCAAGTCTCTTTTTTGTTACTTTTTTCGAAAAAGTTCATGCTAAAATTGTAAAGTGTATTTCACTTCAAGTATAAAAGTGAATCACTATAAGTAGCTTTAATATTTTATTTTAGATTTATTTATTTTGCATACAGCTTTCATTTTATAAAGTATCTTCATTGTAAAAGTGATCCCCATTGTTGACTTTTAAAATCGCAACGAGGTTTTTGCCCGCAAAGTATTGCTTAAGCCTATTATTATAAGCTAACAAGATATATGATACTAGTAGGTGGGACCCCCTTGTAGATTGGGAGATCAGATATGGTTCTTATTTCATTCTTATGTTACTATTTGACATCTCTTACAGGGTTCTACATGATTGATGAAATATTGGTTTTATTGGCGATGGATGAGGCCTATTATATATTGGTTCTAATTGCGACAAATGAATGATGGATAAGGCATGTTATGTGTTGTTTCCATTGCTCTAGGCTCTATTTTTATGTTAGGATGGCCTATGTTAATTGTCACCCTTGCTATCTATTCCTAGATTCGTTACTTTGACACCTACACAATAGACATGTTAGCAACAATACATAAGAGCAGCTGAAAAGAGGCAAAAGCAATATAAAGAAAATGCAAAAAGAAAAGATTGAACTATGCTACTATGCTACACTACATGCATTGAAATTAGAATGATCGTTGTTAATCCTAGATAACAGTTAATAGCTATGCAATTTATTGATTTATATGAAAGCATGGTTGATATGTTTATGGTATAGTTGGTGATGGTTAAATGTGATATGGGTGGCGCTCTTGGCAATTAGTGGATGTTGCTTTCGATGCATGGTTTAATTGAACGAATTAATGGATTAGTGGGATGGTGTGTACTGAGGAATTGAATGGCTTGAGGGTGGAGGCAAAGTGCATCTACTACATGTCTATCCTACTCCTTCCATTGGCCGCTACCCTAGTTTGGATATTTTTTAACTGTGTTTTTTTGTGGTTAGGCTCCGACTTTCAAGCAGAGGAAGAACCGCTTGGCCAAGCTCGCATTTTTAAGGTGCTTTTGGTTACATGTATGTCCTTTTGTCATCCATGAATCTGCTCTAGTTATGAAATAGATATTGCCTCAAGATGTATGGGTCTATGTTTTCCTTAAGCATGGCAATTATGTGAGATTGTGATATTTTTCTGAAATGAATCGTTGGTGGTTTTCATTGCGATAATGTTTGAAGTCATAGTGTTATTGATCGTTCTGAGTGTTAGCAACCATAAAGGCTCTCTGCCATCCTTATTGGTTTTAGTTGGATGGTTTTGTTTGGTCTAGAGTGGTTGGTTGTATCCACTCATTTGTATCATTATACCAGTCTTTTGTTATTATGTGATTTATTGGTTTTAAAATGCCTTGTGTCACTACGCATTGTTTCACTTGGGTATGGGTTTGTTCATGCTACTAATGGTTGCGCAGTGGGTTATATTTCTTATTCTCGGCTCTGTTTTATCTCAGCGTTGTTATTTGGTTGATTGGGAGATCCACGAGGGTTATACCCTACGTGTTCTAAGTATTGTTACAAAGCCAAAATGGAGCCTTTGCTCCTCTGTTCAGAGTCTCTCCTATCTCATGAATTGTCACCCTCTCTGCAAAGTTATTGGTGGTATACCCTGTGTGTGCATCGTTGGTCTCAAAGGTTCTCACCCGATGAGGGGATTCGACATCAGTTTCCATGTGTTGGTCCACAGAGCAAACCCTTGATTTCTCAAACCCGATTTTTGATAGAGGGAACTGTTATGGCATGTCGGGTATATTGTTGGTTGTTATGAGTTGTTGGTGTATTGTTGACAGTGTTCGATTTCTGGCTCGTCTGTGTGATTATGTTGACAATGGTATTGATTTTGGTATTTAGCCACTTCATTGGTTATTATGACAATCAAATTGATAAACTCGGTAGGGTAATTTGGTTGATTGGAGAATTGGATTGAATGCACGTTCATTGTCTCTTACATTGTGATTATTGAATTGATAACCTAGCATTAGTTTTAATTAATTCAGCCACAGCATTGCTTCATGCGTGATGCATGGATATGTGTGGCATTCCTACAGCATGATAAGTTGAGTTAATAGTTTTTGTGACTGTATGTTTTAAATTAACAATGGGAGTATTGCAATCATGGTAATTATGGCATGGCCATCCACCATATATGCTATGGATATTATTTGATTGTGCCATGATTCATGGCCACGGGTTCTTAAAAAAATATGGTTTTGTTGCAAATTTGATCAATTTATGAGATGAGATCGGGCCTATTGTTGCTATCTCGTTATATTGATTGATAGCCCAACATTGTGGATGTTTAGATTCAGAGTAGTTAGACCTGTGCAGTCACAAAAATACTCTGCGTTTGGCCGAATGGTCTGTATATCCCACAACGTCGTATGAATTGAAATGATAATCATTGTTTGTATGTTTAAATGGCAAATCAGGATCTTTGCAATTAAAATATGGATCGTTGTGTTTGATTGTCCACTATGTATGTTTAATAAATATCGTACATCTTAACAGAGGAAAGCACGGGTGTTATGGCAGTATGGTCTTATTATGATTTAATTGTTGATGGAAAGTGGTTGATGAGTTGACACTGAACAGAGTGGAAATAAGTGACTATTTTTTTTCATTTGGGGATTGTTTTAAAATATTAATTGGACAAATAAGAAGAACAGAGCTCCTCTACAGGTTGTTGTGAAATGTGTATTGTCTTGTTTTGATGAAACTGTATTAAATATTTGATTATGAGCAAGTTAATGCACAGAATTGATTGAATTATACACAGTAATTGATCATTTGATCATAGTGACTATTTGGTTAGTGTTGGACCTTTTGCGTTTGATATATAATGGTTTTATGGATTACGTAATTAATTTTATGAACGGTATATGCTCTCTTTCCATACCATTTTTTTGTTTTTCGCTAATTACAACCCCCTTGCCTTCCCACATCCATTTTTCACTCCATGTTTTAAAATTTAATTACAATTAAGAGAATTCTATATTGAAACAGTTTGAAATCGTGATTGGACCACAGTTTTATATTCTTTGGTTTACATTGCAGTTGATTGTTGTTGTCGGTGAGCAGTAACCATGATTCTTTTTCCCTCTCATTTTATCATTTTTCGCTCAATACAAACCCCTCGCGTATCCCAGAACCTTGTCCACCCCATGATCATCGACAACAATTAAACAATTTGTTTGGATTGGATTGCATGAGTCTGATATGTTGCTAAGCCAAAATATATTTCATATTTTTGAGGAGTTGTAATGTATGGTTGTTAAAGGGACTATTTTCTAATCAATCATGCATGCAGGAATGAGATTTTTCAACCGAGGTAGCCATGGCAGAGGTAACTGAGGGAGAGGTAATTGGAACAGAGGCCCAAGAAAGCCAAGATTCTCCATACACTTTGATGTTGACTCGCAAGAGTTAGGCCAGTTGTTTCAAGCCATATTTTTCAATTAGATTGGGCAAGGAGTGGTCCAACCTAGGTCTGAAATGCCTCCCTTCCAAGCTCCATAATCCCCTGGAATTCACGTTCCCCCTCATGTCTCATTTCAACCCTAGGTTCCCGAAAACGATGGATGGCAATAGATTTTCCACTCGACAATCTCCCAACACCATGGCTGGCCCAATTTGTCCTTACCTGCTCCCCCGCCTATTAACCAGATTGCCCAAGTTGCACATGTCCACTTGCCATTTCAGTGCTCTCATGTTAGCAAAAGGTTGAAAATTGAGGCCCACCATGCCCCTGATAAAGGAAAAGCCACTACTGCCCCTTCCTCACCCTCCAATGGCTCTGATAAATCTATGTCTTCCAGAATGCATTTGAGGGACGATTGTTCTCATGTGATCAGCGAAATTAGGCCTAAAGGCTAAGAGCAGCCAAAGGAAAATTCATAAAAATCGAAGGGTGACAACAACAATCAAGGAAAGATTGCATCTCAGAGTGGGAAATATAGTTTTTGAGTTTTTATTTTATGTATTATTGATGACAGTTGACTTCAGGAGTTTTGGACAACATGTTTTCTTTGGATATATGAGTGATATATTTTTTGAAAATAATTTCAAATATCAAGGAGACAAATTGTCAAATGTGAATGTGATGATGGGAGTCACAAGGAAGGGTGCTTTGTTTAATTAAATAGTTATGTTATGATTGTTAAGATCTAAAGAGGAGTCACAAGGGGTCCCACCTACTAGTTATTATTTATTTAAAACCATTATTATGATTTATTACTTTTCCCCCCTAACTAAGAAGTTGGTTGAGTTTTTAGTTAACTTAACTAATGAGGTAGTTCAACTACTTCAACCAATTCCAATTTTCTTAAAGGCTAAAGGAAAGGGAGGAACAAAAGGAGGATAGAAGGAGAAGCATACTCAGGTTTTCTCTTTGACTTTATGTTGAGATAGTTCAGTTTTCATTCATTCCTTAATTTATCACAAGCCTAATTATTTTTTATGATAGCAGGGTCTTATTGTAGACAGCAAGATTCAGGGTTGAATTACATCATTCAGACACTTGTTTTTCAGAAGTGTCGATCTATCTTTGATAGTCTGCGTAGACTTGTTTGTTTGTGAATTAGTTTTCATGACTGACAAAGGCTATTGTGGAGATTCGAGTGGGCAACAATATGTGGCAAGTTGATACAGCTTTTAGAGTTCATTTTTTTTTTTTTTCTGTCAGAGGTCCTTTTATATGTTCCATCGAGGATGTCTAAGTTTGACTTTGGTCTAAAATTTCTTCGTGAAATTTTGTAAAGAGAGTGACTCTTTGGTAAATTGGAATGAAATAAACGATTGTTTTATGTCTCATCTGTCTTGATTATCATTTTGGTGTCTTTGCTTCTATCTCTACATTTATTTCAGCAACTGTTATATTCAAAAAATCATATAAAAAATGAATTTTCCAGCAAGCTTTTATTTATAAAAAGACTAGCCGAAGCACTTGTGATCAATACTTGTGAGTTAGGACATTAATTTTGATGGCTATAAACATAGGGTGATATTCCCGTCTATTTTTATTTAGCCAAGCAGAATCTGAAAATGATTGAGCAAGATCATTTCATATATTTTCCTCAACATTTATTTGGCGACCATACTGGGGAGATCTTCGATATCTCTCTGGTTAATTTTTATACTCGATTTTCATTGATACATCTATTTTTCTGATATTGATTCTTTGATTGTTTTATTTCTTAATGATTGTACCTATTATAAGGCAGCCTAATATTGAGCTCGATCTTCAATATCATACCATCATTGCTTTGAATCTAACTAACACCATTTTGGACACTGTCAATACCTGTGTTGATCTTAATCATTCATGGGCAGCAATTGAACGAGATATTAGTGCTCAAGAATGATTGGAAGCTAGACGTAGACAGCCTAGAAATCAGCAGTAACCTTCTTGTTTCTTCAGTTTTGGCCTTTCTTTCATGTCCTTAGACTCTTGTGCTTCTAGAAGAAGAAGAGGCTTTTCACCTGAAATTAATCCTATTGTTGAAATAGGAAGAAGGAACGTTGTGTTATCCACCCAACAAAGTTCTCTAAGGAGAACTTTGTCTGATTCATCTATTTCATCTTTCTTTCCCTCATATATCATCCATAAGATGGCATCTAGTGGTGGCTCTGGTGGCACGGGAAGTTCTTCCTCTTCTCAGTCTTCATCTTCGTCATTGATTGGTAGCTTATATAGCCACCATATCCATGTCCAATCTACCAAAAAACCCACCAAAGTCATTAAAAAGTATGGGCTTTTTTAGTTTGAAGAAGACGCCACAACCACACCATGGCATGTGTCCTCTCATGTTAACCTACCACCTGCTACTCGTCCACTTCCTAAATTTAAAGAACATCTTCCTAGGTTTTCAAGAAATAACATTGTCACTACAAACAAACACCTGGTGGCATTTTCTAATGCTTGTCACAATATAGGAGCCAATGACAATGATACTTTCATGCGCTTATTCATTAATTCCTTGGAAGGAAAGGTTGTGGTCGATTTATTTAACCTTCCTCCTAAGATTTTGTCTACTTGGGAAGACTTAATCTATTGGTTCATATCCACTTATGGGCAATCTAAAAGCCCAACCGAGAAGTTACGGGAATATAATAACGTCACCTACAAGGATGGTGAGACCATCAAGTCTTTCAACTTGCATTTCACTAAGCTATACAATCAAATCCTTGAACTCATTTGACCTCAGAACCAAGCCACTTTCATGCATTACTACAATGCATTACCTTCCCCCTATCGTCATAGGCTTGAGGAAAAATCCATTGAAAATCTCGGTTTCTCTCTGCATACTTGTTCAGAGTATGAAGAACAACTTGAAAGAATGGGTCTTCCCCAGGGGGAATCAGTTAAACAGACACACATGTCTGCCCTCTTACAGCTAGTAAAATATATGAGCAATCGTATGATAGTGTATGAGCGAAAAAGAATTGTCTCCCCTCTCACCCCTGGAGCTTCATCCTCTTCTGTACCCCCCTTTAGAAGTCCAATTGAGAATAAATTTCAGCCTAAAGCTATCTTGCCTCGAAGTTGGTGTAAATTTTGTGAAGAACACCACAAGGAAGCCACATGTGAAGTAAGGAAGAGTGCCAGAGATAAGATCTTTGGTAAAATACCAGAAACTATTATCATTGTCCTAGATTTCACAGAGCCAGAAGATGTCATTATCATCAATACTAGGAATAAAGACCATGCTCCAAAGGGAAAATTTGATCCTCCCCGCAATTATTCTAGCCCGAGCTCATCCTCACCCATTGCTATTATTCAGGTTCCTAAGGTTCCTGACAGTCAAGGAACAACTTCCCCTCTCCCCTCTTCCAAGTACAATATCTTGAATCAGTTGGCCAACATCAAAGCATGTGCAAACCTTCTAGACATGGTTGCAGTCCCTGAACAACATATGCATCTGAAACAATTCATGGAAGGGAAAACTTTCGGTGTATCCAATCTTTCTGAAGAGGTAAACAAAGAGGATTCATCTGTAAATAAAGTAGGTGTACATCACTTTAGATACCCTATCAAAAATCCCCCTTTTTACATTTTTGTAAAGATTATGGATAAGATTGCCCATTGTTGCCTCATTGATGGTGGTTCGGGCCCAAGTGTGATGTCGAATATTAATATGGAAGAGTTAGGCTTGTCTTTTACAAATGAAAACGTGAGAATCATGCTCTCTTATAATAGTCTACAACAAACGACCATAGGTGAGATTAAGGATGTAACCTTAGTTTTATGTGCACACCCTGAAATAAGGACAACCCTTAGTATTCAAGTAATTGATATGCATGTAAGCAATTACTCAATTATCTTGGGAAGAGATTGGAAAGCCTTAACATGTGGATACCTCTCACTCGACTGGACACATTTATCTGTTCCTCGAAATGGTAAGAACATTATAGTCCTTAGAGAGGAAAGGATTTCACCTTACATAGAGAGTGTTCCACAACCTAATGTAAACTATATTGAAGAGGACCTAGGAGTGTACTCCATATTTGTGGAGGAGGATAATATTCCTTTGGGACAAATCGATTTAGATAATTATATGTGGCACATGCACTTCGATGATTCACACTCTAATGAAGGTAATGGGGCTGGAATTATCTTGGTTTCCCCTGTAGGGAAAATTCATAATTTGTCTTACAGATTGGAGTTTGCTTGTATGAACAATGTCACTGAATTCGAATCTTTATTATTAGGCATTGAAAACGCATATAATCTTGGTTGTGGTCACCTTTCAGTTTTTGGATATTCTGAGCTTGTTGTGAACCTGGTACATAAGATATACTCTCCTAGCAACAAGTTGATGAAACGATACACCCAAACTATTTGGGCGCTTATCTTGAACCTATTATCTTTCAACATCACTCATGTTAAGAAGGAGTTGAATTCAATGGTTGCTCGGTTAGTTGTATTTGCAGCTTCTCCTAATCAGCAACCTTTGCCTCACAGGCCTGATTGTTCTTTTCAATCTCTATATCGTCCACATATCCTTGACAATGTGGAATCTTGGAGGGCCCTCCCTAATGGTGAGAGTGTTGTGCTTCCATTATGTAACGTTCATGACTTGGCTAGTCTAGGAAATGTTGCTAATGTGTGTGTAGGATTAATTGTTTACAGCATATAAATGGTCATACAAATAATAAATGCGACAAATGACTACAAGTTTATATTATGATATCTTTGCAGAGTACAAAGGTCGAATGTGGCTGAATAAAATGAATCACTCAGCTAGATCAAAATACAAAAGGATATTAGACGGAATATAATAAGAAAACTAAATGATAATACCCGAAATAGGTGAGCACTGTGGGATCAATGGATGCGTTGGAACTATGGCAACTTGTACAGTAATTGCTGGAAGTCTGGAAAGTTCACCCTGGAGGATATACCTCTCGAAATGGTCTGGAAATTATCCCAAATAATGCACCCTTCTCTAGTTCTCAGTCCTGGTAACTATCTGACCCCTCTGCTGGTGGGTTTAGACCCCGGATGGATCCCCCTGGGGGAATGTGCCCCTCTCTCACTGGAAAAATGTGCCCTAGTGATTCCACTGTCAGAATCGACTGAGATGTGTCTCAAAATGACTGACTTGGTCTACTGGGAAATGGGTTGGAAGGGTTTCCCTTAATATGATCTGATGCTCACTTGGGAACCCTAAATGTATCCACCAAAAGTGTCACACTTCCAAGTCTGGAAAATGTGCCCCATATGATTCCTTCATCAAAATCTGACCAGGTACCAAGAAAAATATGCGCCTTGCCTTCCTCTCAAATGGGTCGGAGGTAAATCTTGGAATTCTCCCTGGATGGGACAAGTCGATCCCCTAAACCTCCTCAATATCTACGCCCTCACACTAGATAAGTGTGCCCTTACTGTTGGACCTTGCGAAAATACTACTAAAGAATGATGGAAGACCTATGTGATATTCCCAGTGACTAGGGTGTGTCTCTCAACACTGAAATCATCCAACTGGTGTCTTCCTCCTGGAATCCACTGAACTATCTCTCCTAAGATGCGCCTCTCTCCTTAATGACAAGTCATAATCTGCATAATGATGAATTAGGTCGCTAACTCTTCTCTTATAGCTTTCCAAAACCTTAATTCACTGTTGACTTCTAATTTTAGCTCATCTGTTCTATTTTTAGCTCATAATGACTTAAAAATGTGTTTAACCATTTTTAGCTCAATGTCACTTTCTGAACATAACACCTTTGACTAGAGTGACCTCTAGTAACCTTGTTTACCCCTTTTCTGGTCGTGGATATAGTCTAACGGGGTGGTTTAGACCATTAAGCCTCCTCTCTGGAGCTTCTATTTGGAAAGGGACATTACAGTCCTCCCTTCCCAAAATTGATTGTCCTCAAGCAATACTAGTCCAGGGAGCTGCAACACCTACTCACTCTCCCAAGTAGCATTCTCTATGGGAAGCCCTCTCCATCTGATCAAACACTCTCTGATGACCTTGCTCCTCAGTTTTCGCTCTTGGAACTCCAAAACCTCCTCCGGAACCAAATCCAACTATCCCTCCTCATCCAATGGGGGAAGCTCCTCTGATGTGTTAATGAATTGTCCCACTGCCTTTTTTAGGCAAGATACCTGGAACACGTTATGAATCTTGCTCCCCTTTGGAAGCTCTAACTCATAAGCAACCTTGCCTACTCGATGCATGATCCTGTAAGGGCCATAAAATCTGGGCTTGAGCTTCTCTGCCCCACTCTTCTTCAGAGATGACTATCTGCAAGGTTGGAATCTCAAGAAAACCAAATCCCCAACCTCAAAGTTGCACTCTATCTTGTTCCTATCCGCACTCATCTTATGTCAGTTATGTGTCATCTGCAGGTTCTCTTTCAACAACTTGAGAATCTCCTAACTCTCTATGATCCAATCCTTGGCCTTGGGAGCTCTGCTCCCCCTGAAAACCAAGTCTACCAAAGTGGAAGCATCATATCCATACAATGCTCAAAAGGGTGTCATACCAATGGACATGTGGAAAGTGGTGTTGTAGCAATGATCTCCTAGATGTAGCCACTTTACCCATGTTCTTTGTTGTCCACCTACATAGTTCCTCAAATATCCTTCAACCCACTTTTTGACAATCTCAGTCTGCCCATCTGTCTAAGGGTGATAACTGGTGCTATGTGTCAGCTCTGTCCCCACCAACCGAAACAACTCTCTCCAAAATTTCCCCATGAACCGACTATCCCTGTCACTGATGATGTTCCTCGACAACCCATGAAGTTTGAAGACCTCCCTGAAAAATAGCTCGGCTACCTAGAGGGTGGGAGGGGGGGGCTTTATTAGATAAATTATAATATAATTTATCTAATAAATCCTATGGCATAGAAGTGAGAAAAATTGGTCAATCTTTCGACCACTACATATATACAATTCTTACCCTGGACCTTGGGTAGGCCTGTGATGAATTCCATCGATATACTCTCCCATTTATGCTCTAGAATGGGGAGTGGTTGAAGTATCCTTGCTGAAAGAGCATGCTCTGACTTGTTCTGCTGCCAAGTCACACACTCACTGATGTGTCTCCTAATGTCCTGTTTGAGGCCCTTCCATGAGAACCTCTCCCTGATATGTCTGTAGGTTTTGAAAAACTCTTGATGGCCTACTGGTGGTGAATCATGAACTGTTGTGAGGATCTTCTTCTTGAGCCCCGAATCTGGCACCAAGTAGACTTTATCCTTGTAGAATATGACATCGTCAATGACCTTATACCTGTCATCCTGTATCTGTCCATCATCACCTCACAAGCGAACTTGATCTTGGAATATTCCACTAACAAGTGGGATTTCCAATCTGTTGAAATCTCCATCAAAGAACAGGCCACAAGTCTTGTTACACCTCAAAATCACTCACTTCAATAGTGTCACAAGTGTCATCATTACAAGTGTTGTAAGTGTCGCATATTGTCTATAAGTGTCGCATCTTGTCTGTAAGTGTCGCATCTTGACCAAAAGTGTTGCAAGTGTCACAAATATCATACTAGTTTTGAAGAAGAGAAATCAGTTGACAGGGAGTACAAGCCTTTTGCCACTAAAAGAACCACTCAAAAATGGATTTTGGAGAGGAGCACTCCCCTACCCAATGTCAGGGAGTGCTAGCGCTCCCTGGGCCTCTTTGGGGGAGTGTTTGAGTGCCCTGTGCACCATTTTGAGAGAGTGCTACCCTTTCTGATCGAATTTTTGGTTTGTTGGAGGAAATCAGGGGACAATCCCGTCAATATCTGAAGGTAGTTGGATTTGAATAGAAGGTCAAGGCATGATCTTAGGGAAGATCCTAAACTGAAGAAGAAGAATCTTCAACTTATCCCAAAGATATATCAAGTGGTTGGGCCTCTCCAAATTTATATAAGGAGGCCTTCTCATGGTGAAAGGTACATGAAAAAGATTGGAGGTATGAAACCTATGATCTCATAAGCAACATACAAAGACAATAGAGACTAGAGTTTGATACCAAACTTATGATCTTGTAAGTGGTATGAATAGAAGAGATTGGATATGTGACACTTATGATATCATAAGTGAGATGTCATCAAAGCAATCAGTGTAGATTACTTGAGAAAAGGGGTTGGACAAGGAGAACTGGAAGGAGTTGTTTCACCCTCATCAAAGGATTGTAAGTACTTTTACTTGTTCTCATCAATATATCAATGCTTGGCCTGTTTCTTTCAAACTGATGTTTGTTCCACATGAGTTTGTGTGCAGTAGATGGATATATATTTGAGCTAATCTCAGTAGAGTAGGAAGTCCATTGTATCTTTGTTTGTTCTACGGGACCTATCAGGGAGCTCATGATCGAAGCTCAGTCTGGACTTTGCAAGGACAAACGTCGTTAATAAGTTACATATATTTCTTCTTCTCCTTCGTATGTTATCTTTATTGGATCTAAAACGATGTCAGTGTCCATGTTAAGCACTTTTTTGTCTTGGCCTTAGAAGTCTAGAGACCAAGAGGGAATCTACTTGTCTGCAGGAGGATTCACCTGTAACAAGAATTGGTGACTCCACTGGGGAAGAGATCTGATTTTTGTTTCCATTCCCAGATCTTGTTTTGGCCCTTTGCCCACTCATTTTACCCTCTCCATACTGTCTCTTTGATTCTTATATTTTTTTGATTGCCTCTTATTTCATCATGATCACCTTGATTTGTTGAGTCTGCTTGATTTTTTGAGTTTTTGGGCATTTTTTTGAACTTTTGAAGCAGAACGCTCCCATGCCCTTTCTATCAGAGCGCCAAGACTCCCTGGTGGTCTTACACAAAGTGTTGGAACGCTCTGGTGCCCCTTACACCAGAGCGCTACCCCCTTTTTTGTGAAAAATCCTCTAGGTTTTCAGTTTCTGAGTTCAGTTTTTGCCTTTTGCATTTGCTCAGGTCTCATACTCTCAGTACATCCTTGTATTGGCCTTCAACACCCTATTTTATAAGGATTGATCTCTTCTTGTTTGGGAATTTGACATTTTATTTCCTTGCCTTGAAGTCACTCTTTCCCTTTGCTGACCTAGAGTTAACTTGTTGCTTTCTTTTCGTTTATCTGACTAAGTGAAATCTTTTGTGAGGAAATCCAAAGGTCTGTGAACCTTTCCATTTGATCTTTGAGGTCAGTTTTCCAGCATTTCTCTTTTGTTTGAGGTTTTTTGGTTCTTGTTTGCAAATTTGGTTATCTTTGTCCTTCTTGTTTATTCACAACGAAAGTGTATTTTTGTTTGTGTGAGGTTTTCTTCTAATTGTTTAATCCTGAAGTGTAATTGACATTAAAAGTTTTACATCTAATTATCATTCACATATGAGCAAAAGGACATATTTTAGTGATTGGTTTGGATATTAGAAGGTATTTCTGAAATTTTTAGCATTCCATTGGATTTGAGTGAGAAACAAATTGATTGAGGACATTGCATATTAGTGTTTGATAGTGAAAACAACTTTTATCCTTCCCTTAAATAAGCATTCATCGAAAGAAACGATTTCTTATCATCTTTTATGCATTTTTTTTTAATTGAGTCATAACACCATCAGTTTCACTTTCATAGACCTTTTGAGTAAAGAACAATTGTAAAATGAACGCTAATTAAAAATTATCTAGAACATTTTGTTTTTAGGATCTTCCACCAACATTAGACTAGGATTAGCACTTTGGATTAGGCTGTGAGTACAACTCTCCAAAGTTTTTCAAAACAAACATTAGCATATTGTGATAGGGAGAGTCAAATCCAACTATCATATAGGCTTTCTGGGATCCCCCTCTCACACAGGGGTTACGGATGAGGTCGCATTCAGGTGAGTTATGAAGATTATCCCTCCGTGGTTCAACTGTTTGTAGTGGTCGGATCATATATTGGGGGTCACTTGAGGGTATACCCATGATTTTGTGTGGGAGCCTCTCAAGTTGATTTCGAACTTGTTATCCTACCCATACGTTTGGATCAAACTGTCGACTGTACCCGCCCAGGGGTTGACTGTGAGTTGGTGTCCTTAGTTTCCATAATCTTTAGGTACTTACACGAGGTGATGGTGAAGGGAACTCTCACTGTACCTGGAACAGACATTGGTCAAACTCACTCGGGCTCCTTGGAGGGTAAATCCACAATTACTGCGTGGAAGCTTGCACCAAGGTGAAAGTTCGTTAAGCAGGTTGCCATTGTAACTATTCCACGATATCCTAGCCCCTTCTTGACTTGATCACGCGACGTTGGATTTCATCACCAACTAGTACGATCATTGAGATAAGTTTTGTTTGCTTGGTTTTGATTCCTAGATTTTATTAGCGTATGTTGTTTATTTTCGTTAGTTGGCGCTAGATTTTCAGCGTGTACTGTTATTCTCCAAATTTGAGCCTGTAGAAGATAAAGGTCTTCGCCGATCGCATAGGATGCAAGGGTTTCCTCTGGAAGGCTACCAACCCTTACCTCCTAACCCTCCAGAAGACAAATACCGTGGAGACGTAGAAAATCAATTTGACGTTGGGAGTGTTGTTACTCCTTCGTTAGACAATCAAGAAGGCACTTTGGTTACAGTTGAGAATCCCACTCCTCACACTATATCTTTGTCGGTAACCCCTCTCAAACCACTTTTTCTTCGTTTAGACTCCCTTGGGAACATCATAGATGAAGAGGTCCCATAGTTACCCACGAGATCTTTTACCGAAACATATATGGGATCCACAGAACCAACCTTTGGTGATGAGTATATGACTCATGTTTGTCCTACCACTGCAGTAGATACAAATCCCACACCTTCTCGTTCTATATGGAGGACTTCATCAGGACGCGATCTCTATGAGAATTTTGAATCCTTTCGACAACCCTTTAATCCTCATGACCCTCCTATTGAAACTGGGCCATCTGGTCAAACTATGAATCACTCCATCGATCTGGTCATTAACCCTATCGTTACGTCAGCACAAGTCCATCCTAATGTTGGACTCATCACCTCCACTCATTCCCAAGGCACTTCGATCCCTACCCCCACTTTTACAAACTTTCACTCTACAACCCCACATGTTCCACAAGATCCTGCTGGGACATCTTTTCACCCGAGAATGCAGACCCTTGCCAGCCAAATACAACTGACTGGAGGGAAACCATCATCTAGCGGACCTATCCCTCCTAGAAAACCACCATCCTATGGCGGGCCTACCCCTCCCAGGGGACAGCCCCCTTTTCATGTTCTTCCCGAAGGGCGACATCCCTTTTCCAGTCATACCCCAATCGTTAATCCACTGCTGGCAGGGGGGAAACCTTTGTTTGTTGGAAACCCTTCACAATTCTGGGGATTATCTTCAGTAGGCACATTTACCCAACCCCACGTTGGGGGGCACTCATATCATAACCCACAAGGAGGAGTATCAAATCATGTTCCTTCCAGACCATCTTATGGACAAGCTTATCTAAGCGTCCCAAACACCACCTGGAGTCCTCAAGGACAATAACCTTATCCTCCCCAAGGGTCTAATGTTTATCCTCCCCCTAATGTGTACCCACCTCCGAGATCCACTTCTTACCCTCCTCAAGGGAAACATGTTTATCCTTTTTATGGGAAAGAAAATCACCCGACTTATAATGCTCAGAACCCACCGGGTTATGCAAATGTTTCGCAACCATCATCAAATCCTGCTTATCCTGGTCAGCAACAACTGTATGTAGGAGGACCTATTGGTTACAATTATCCACCTAACCCAGTTTATTGTCCTACTGGTGTTCCTATGCCACACCAGTATCATCCGCAAATTAACCGACATCTACCTTTCCTTGCGACTCTCGATCTCCCAAACTTGTCTCGGTTAACCAATGATCTTATTTTTCATTCATCGGTTTGGCCAATTATTCCAGCTAAACTTCCTTATGATATTCTAAAATTTGACGGAAAATCTGGAGAAGATCCAAATAACCATGTGATGAATTTCCATTTGTGGTGTTCATCGAACTCCCTCATGGATGATTCTATAAGTTTGTGTCTTTTCCAACGAACACTTACAGGCTCTACAGCAAAGTGGTATATTGAACTACCACATGCTTCTTTTCATGATTTCAACTCCCTTGCCATGTCTTTCCTCACGCACTTTCAACTACCTGTTCGCTATGAGACGGGTATTGAACTCTTGACCTCCATTCGTCAAACTGACTCTGTGCATATCTCTAACCATATTCATGAGTGGAAACAACAACAAAGGATGATCAAAGTAATCATTCCTGACATATTATTGGCGGAGTGGTTTACTAAATCACTTTTACCCCCGATCACTCACGATGTCACTATGGGTGGCACGGTCATTGAGGAATAAACCATTTCTTGGGCTCAGTACTTAGATTTGGTTTATTCATAATCTGGTACTTTGTATGATTTTCTTCCAAACGTTGCTCGAGCTAACACCGATCCATCCAAGCCATCATCCTCATCTCATGCGGACGGTGTTATCGGTTCCGTCAAAACTCAATATACTTCCCAATCGACCATACTCTCCTCTACCTCCCCCCAAACTCAGATCTCTGAAGTGAATGTAGTTCAATCTGGCCCTTCACAACAATCTGGAGGTAAGAATAAGGAAAAAAATAAATCAAAAAATACCAATAACAATGAACAACCAAAAAAACACGCTCAAACACCTGCTACCGAAAATCAACCACAACGAAAACTGGAATTCCCGTGTATCATTTGTGATGACGATCACTACACTCGAGACTGTCCGCATCATGATGAAGTGGCCAAACTTTTCCCGGGAAATTCACAACCCGTTGTGCTTACTCAACCTTTTCCACAGCAGCAATCCATGGTTGCTCAAACCCCCTCTCTTGGGGGCAGTTCTAGCCATCCTCGTGATGAGGCCTCGACAATTGCACATATTTATATGTTTAATGGAATTAATTTGACCACTCTCTCTAAGACATATGACACACCAGGTAACCCTGACAAAGGAAAAGTCACTAACAGTATCGGTACTTTACCGGATCCATCACCGTCCTCCGTTAGTCCTCCCTCGGTTAATCCTCCATTTGGACAACTTCAGATTGAGAAACCTACGTTTGACTCTATCTTACACCCTCCTAAGAGCACTATCTGTAAATCTACCTTTAAGCCTAGTTCATGTACTGCCCAGAACTACAACATTGTTGAATATTTGGCTCAAGCACCATGTGTTATGTATGCGTTAGAAGTTCTACAGCACTGCCCTAGTCAATGTAGAACGCTCTTGGCTGCTATTGGCATTGTTGATCCTGAGTTGTCCAACTATATCATGTTTAACCTGGATAATTATACGTCTCGACACTCCCACCAACTTTCTTTCCAAATCGATGTTGTTTTTCACAATCAAAAAATTCCCCGAACCATCTTGGAAGAGGGAGCCTCTACTTGTGTCATGTCTTTAGCATGTTGGAAAGGTTTAAAATCACCCGCACTTAAAAAATCCCCAACGATATTATGCGCATCCGATGGGCGAAATTTTCATCCCCATGGGATTTTACGGTCCCTACCCATCCAATTGGGTGGAAAAACTGTCACTATTGATGTCGAGGTGGTCGATGCTCCCCTTGATTACAACTTGTTACTTGGAAGAAGTTGATTTATGTTATGACCGTCGTTGCCTCATTTGTGTTTCGATGTGTACAATTTCCTCATCAGGGGAAAATCGTCATTGTTGATCAGTTAGATTTCTGCACAACCGATGCTCACTCTCCCGCTACCAACAACATTCCTTTCTTGGGAGACCACAAGATCACATATGAAAGCATTGGTGTTGGCTTGCTGAAAGATTCTAGCCTTATGGGTACCTTCCCTACACCACTTCCACCAGCTACACATCATATTGCCACCGTCGATATGATTTTGACCATGGCTTATCAATCTTTGGAATCATCTGACCCTTAGATTGTACCTAGTCCGTTGGAATTTGATACACTAGGTGACACCATGCCACTTAGTCCAGTCGAAACATCGTACGTTGTTGTCCAATATGTTTCTCCCTCTTCGAATGAACAACATCTATTGGCACCCGATAGTTACTCGATGCCATCACGGTTAAATTCCTTGTCGTCTACAATCGACTAAATTTCCCAAATTTTTCCTTCTGATGAATCTATTCTGGAAATTCTTAGCGTCGACAAACTACCTCAGGATGATAACCATCATCGATCCTCTTTTCTTCCCCCTCGTGAAGAAATTCGAGGAGACATACACTCTATCTTCCCTCCTGATGTTGATTTTCCATCGTCTCCCATGCCTTCAACTTCCGATGATTTGGATCTGGTAGTTGACATGGTGATCTATTCGGTAGGGCTATTGGAGCCTGATCTCCTTACCCCTGTTGCGGCCCTCGACATGTGTTCCTTCCAAAGTGATTTTGTTCCATCCAATGAAGATATCTTGGAAGCCATGACCGAGTTTTGTCCCTTGACAGGGTATCCTTCGAGAGCGTTATTCCCTTGGAAGCCATGATCAACGAGAGTCCACGAGAATAGTGTATCTTCTCTGTAGCAAGCTCATTAAAAAATGAAATAGAAGCTTTGAGCATAGTTTTCCTCTCTGTCGCAAGCTCGTTAAAAAATGAAATAGAAATCTGGGGATTGAACCCGGAACCCTGAGCATAGTTCTTTTCCTGTGTCAAGCTCGTTAAAAAATGAAACAGTCACCTCTCTTGATCCATATTTTCATCCACTCTTATCATTTTTCTCCATCTAGTAGAGAAATTGGTGACAACCTCAAAGTCAGTGAATGAATTGAAGCTTGGAGGGCATGTCTCTAGCCTTTGATGATCATTCTGGAGTTAAGCCACTAGCTTTCAAGATGGGGGCATACCGAGCTTAGTCTTTGTTCTTTCTCATGCTCGAAAAAACATGAGAATGTAATCGAGTAGACTTTTATCACTTTTTCGGACTCACATGGATATACAAAAAAGGAACCCCTTGGAGTCTTTTTTAAACTCTTTTCAGACTCTCTAAACATGAAAATATTGTCAAGTGATCTTGCTTCCTTTCCCACTTGTTAAAATGTTTGAAAGGGTGTCTTTTGAGAGATAATTTATCTCTTTTTTGGCCTTGTGAGACTAACATTAAGAAAAAGGACAACATTGGAGTCGTCATTAAGTTGTTTTCAGACTCTGTAAATATGAAAAACCACCGAGTTTACCTTCTCTGGACTTGTTAAACAATCATACATTGAAGGGCCCATACGGGACCGAACCCTTACTTCTTTTAGTTTGCTAAACAAAGGAAGAGGGACTTACTGAAGGTGATTCATATTGAGCATGTGTTACCCTCCTCGAGTTCATTAAATTAAAAAGAGGTACTCGTCTATCTGGATGGGGGGGAAATTGAAAGAAGCAAGCCAAGCAGTTTTTGACAACACTACCAGTAACTCTTATGGTCGCCCTTGAACACGGCACTTTGTACTTGCATGCATTTTAAATTCGTTGAACCTCTTCACTGAGCCAATCCTCTAAGTTTCTTTTACTCCTTTGGGTCACCTGATGAAAGTCACAGCATCCACTACATCATCAAGTTTTGGTCCATGTCACGTTTTTGCTATTGTGCCTCAGTGTTCAAGGGAAGTATCTGCCTCAAGATTCAACTATCACAAATATCTTGTTTCAATACCCATTTCAGTCCATGTTCATTTGATCCACCAATTACATCTTTGTGTCTATTTCATGACGTTGATGGGGGATACATCAAGGCCCTCCTTCGACGAGTATATTCCTGTCAACTTCAGCACATTATCTAGGAGTTAGACTTAGAAACCAGTTAGTACTTTAGGACCTGCATGCCTCAATGGCAGGCCTCCTCATGTCCAACAGTGAGTTTACATCATTGACCTCTGATCGGACGATTCCACGGATGTTCGACTTCAGCTCATTCATTCACATTCATCGGAATGTACTAGAGTACCTTGGGAATCATTGACATCAATGGTGATCTCCCTCGTGCTTGTTAATGGTTTACATCATTGATCGATAATCAAGTGGTTTATGCCATGTTCGACATCAAGACATCTATTCGCATGGTTATATTTGTACTACATTGGGATCGGTAAGAAGACCCTGGGTTGAGTTTTCACTCTTATGTATACTTTGCCCAGGTTTCAAAGGAATTATTTTGAACTATGACACATATATTGTTACATAGATCCACTTTGTATTAGTCGTGGCTATGTCTTGTCATTTCGTAGATCCACTGTGTATTCCTCATGGCTACGATCAGTTCAGGTCATGAGCATATAGATCCGCATTGTATCTTCAGTGGCTATACCTTTTACCAATGTAATTATGGATCCGCGGTGTATTTTATGGTGGCTATACCTAAAAAGGCATTCTCATGGTGAAAGGTACATGAAAAAGATTGGAGGTATGAAACTTATGATCTCATAGGCAACATACAAAGATAGTAGAGACTAGATATTGATCCCAAACTTATGTTCTTGTAAGTGGTATGAACAGAAGAGATTGGAGATCTGACACTTATGATCTCATAAGTGAGATGTCATCAAAGCAATCAATGTAGATTACTTGAGCAAAGGGGTTGGACAAGGAGAACTGGAAGGAGCTGATGCACCCTCATCAAAGGATTGTAAGTACTTTTACTTGTTCTCATCAATATATCAATGCTTGACCTGTTTCTTTAAAACTAATGTTTGTTCCACATGAGTTTGTGTGCAGTAGATGGATCAATATTTGAGCTAATCTCAGTAGAGTAGGAAGTCCATTGTATCTATGTTTGTTCTACAGGACCTATCAGGGAGCTCAGGATCGAAGCTTAGCCTAGACTTTGCAAGGACAAACATCGTTAATAAAGTACATATATATCTTCTTCTCCTTTGTATGTTAGCTTGATTAGATCTAAAAGGATGTCAGTGTCCATGTTAAGCACTTTTTTGTCTTGGCCTTAGGAGTCTAGAGACCAAGAGGGAATCCACTTGTCCGCGGGAGGATTCACCTGTAATGGGTCTTCTCGATAGTGCATCAACCAAAATATTCTTCTTCCCCTTGACATACTCTATGTCGAAGTTGAATGCATGTACCTTCGTCACCCATTTTTGTTGGCGCTCATTGAGGTCCTTCTGCTCAAGGAAATACTTCAAGTTTTTGTGATCTGTCTTGACCACAAATTTGTAGCCCACCAAATATTGTTTGAATTTGGTCAAGGCATGCATGATTTCCAACATCTCCTTGTCATAAATGGAGTACAACCTCTCGGACTGACTGAGCTTCCTGCTCTAGAATACAATGGGGTGTCCTCCCTGCATCAAAATTTCCCTAATACCCTCACTGGATGTGTCACACTCTAGTACAAATTGCAAGGTGAAGTCTAGTAATGCCAACACTAGACAAGTGCTCATGACTTCCTTCATGTGATCAAAGGATTTTTGTGATTCTTCGGTCCAGGTGAAAGCCCCATGCTTGGTAAGATCCATCAGCGATGTTGCAAGATGAAAAAAACCCTGGATGAACTGCCTGTAATAGTTGCACAACCCGAAGAAACTCCTCAACTCTATTACGTTATTGGGCGTTGGCCAATCCAGAATGGCCCTGATCTTTTCCTGGTGCACCTGTACCCCCTGTGCACTGATGATATGGCCTAAGTAAAGCAGCTCTATCATACAGAACTCACACTTGGACTCTTTGGCATATAATGATTGTGCCTTCATGATGCTCAATACCTCATCCAAGTGCCTCATATGCTCATGCCATGTCTTGTTGTAGACCAAGATGTCATCGAAGAAAACCAAGACTGGTTTCCTCAACTAATCCCTGAATATGTGGTTCATACAAGACTGGAACATAGTGGGTGCATTGATTATCCCAAATGGCATAACCATGAACTCAAAATGTCCAAAGTGACATCGAAATGTCATCTTCTCTATGTCCTGCTCTCGGATGTTGATCGGGTGATACCCAGAGCGTAGATCAATCTTTGAGAAGAAAATTTCCCCATGCAGTTCATCCATCAACTCGTCAATGTGTGGGATAGGATACTGGTTCTTGATGGTTTTCTTGTTCAAGGCTCGATAATCAATGCACATCCTCATGGCGCCATCCTTCTTTAGCACTAAGACAACTAAAGAAGCGAATGGATTGTTGCTCGGACTGATGTGTCCCATCGCTAGCAATTCCTTGATTGTCTTTTCTATCTCATCCTTGAATCTCCTAGGATGATGATAGGGGGGGTGATCATCGGTTTGGCCCCCTCTTCCAACTCAATGGTGTGATAAAACCCCCTATCAGGTGGTCTCCATGGTGGAATCGACTCAAAAAATTATTAATGTCATCCCAACAAATTCTTGATCTCTGTATGATATTGTTGTCGACCCTTTGAATCCTTCCACGTAGTGATCAAACGCTCGGAAGCATATGCTACCTCCCCATGTCTGAATATCCTCTCCATCCTCTTGGTTGAAACTATCATGGGTGCTCCTGTCGACATACCTTTTAGAACAACCTTCTTCCTGTCATGGTCTATGAATCCCATCTCCAAGGTTTGGTAATTGGTGGTGATTTTTCCCAAGGTAATCATCCACTAGACTCCCAACACCACATATGTGTCAGATAGGTCAACCACATAAAATGTGTCTCTCACTGTGTAGTTTCCTAACTTTACCTCCAAGTCTAGAACTCTGTCTAGACATTCCACTGTGTGGCCATATGCTACTACAACATCAAACCCCTCAAACTCCTCTGTCTGAAGTGCCCATCTCGATACTAGTGAAGCATCAATGAAGTTGTGGGTGGCCCCACCATTTATCAGGGAGATTGCCCATTTCCCCTGAACAGTCCCTCTGATCCGGAGGGTATCATACCTGGGAACACCAAAAAGGGTCGCTATGACTCCTCCCTTTGTTGGTTTCCTCCTGTTATCCTGCTCAGGCGGCTGTGGGACTACTAGAGGATGGGCTCATGTCGGTGTCGGTGGTCTACGGGGAGGTTTCTCCTCTGCCTATGATGACTCCTCCTCTAAGCTAGTGGATCCATTATCCTTCTCCTCCTCCTCACTGTCCACACTATCTTATGCCACCTCAATATAATGAATCTCTCCCTTACCCATGCACCTGTGGCCTGGGACCCAAGGGTCTCTGTTGTTGAAGCAAAGATTCTTCCTCATAAGCTCTCACGTAGTCTCATCATCCAACTTCTCCTTACCCTTCCATTCTCTCTAGAACGGCTTCTTGTCTCGATCCTTCTGGGGTATGAAGGGTTTGGAAAAGGTTTTAGTCTTTGGCACTGAGTCTGCCAAATCTTGAGTGCGAAGGATGGCATCCTACAAGGTGGGAGGCCTGTATGTCTTCACTCATCCTCTCAAAGTCTCTGTGAGTCCCTCTGTGAATAGCATGATCAGCCTAGGCTCTAATATATCTATCATTGCCACGGCTACCCGCTGAAACTTCGTGATGAACACCTCTATTGTGCTAGTTTGACTCAACTGGGGCTATATCCCTGAAGTGGATCTCGAGATCCCTCCTATGAAACATGTCCATGAGCCTCTCTGTCAACTCCCTATAGGAGGTGATGCGACTGTGACCCAATGTCACCAATCCATCATACCACCACTCATGTGCCTCACCCTCCAAGTGTAAGGTCGTGAAACTGATGGAATGTGTCTCGGTCATCTAATTGAGCTTGTAGTATGTGTCTAGCTTCTATACCTAAGCTCTAGCGGTGCATTTGGATGATCCGTCGAAAGAAGGTATGGTGAGCTTACCAACTTTTCGGATGAAATCCATATTATGCCCATGTTGTTATTACGATCCTCCTCTCTGTGGCTCTGTGGGGCGGTTCCTGAGTCTTAGTCCACAGTACTCGACTAGGGTCATGTCCTGATGGAAGTCATGACCCAATGCTGTGTACTCCTTCCGATACTCTGCTATGTCCTCTGCATGAGTGGTCGGCCTTTGTGCTATCGACGGTTGTGCAGCTACTGGGGGTGCCCTCTGGAAACTGGGAAACAAGGGTCTAGGAATCCTACTCGCAGAGGTGTATGTGTGAGTGGTTGACTGGGTTCTACTGCCTACTCCTGAGTTCCCCTATGTTGCATGCAAGGCTTGTGTGTCCAAGGTCGCCACTCTAGTCAATCTATCAACCACCTGTGCCAAGGACTGAGACACGGTTCGTTGACTAGCTAACATATCGTTGATAACCTGCATGAAAGTTGTCTCTGGTTCCATGGGGGCCTTGCCACTGCCCTCTAGTCACTCATATCTGTCTCCTAGCATCCTCTCTACCTCACGCTTTGCCCTTCTCTCTGCTTCTTTGTGTGCCTCTTCATCTTCCTCTGAGCTAGGAGGAAAAGGAGGAAAGTCAGGCCTAGACCTTCTTTCCCTACACTTGTTGTGTTGGGTATGTGTTATATTCTTTGCATGTGTGTGTGTGTGTGGGTGCGTCAGATACGACAACTGCGTCTGATGATCCCTTCACCTAGAGCTTTGTCGTTGCGTCGGGCACTTCCTAGGGGGGTGCCATGGGGGGGTAGGTATGCCCCCCCTGGTTATGCGCAGCGTTCGGCACCGGGGCCGATGGGGTTTAGGGTAGCGTTCAGCACCAAGCGATAGCCCAGGGCCGATGGGGTTCGGGGCAACGCCCCGAAAAAAAAAATTTGGGGCGGTTTTTTTTTGCTATTTTTAGCGGATTTTGCTATTTTTAGCTGATTTGTAAATTAATCCCGGATTAAGGGATTAGGGTTTTGGTATCTACGGAATACCTAAAAACATTGTATATATTGTATGGCGAATGGTGAAATTGGATATA
>ML786017.1:386417-433297 GCA_009831015.1 Picea engelmannii | reverse complement strand
ACTCTGTTGTTATCTCCCTTCTTACTGACTGTCTTTTAAATTGGTTTATCAGATCATTGAATGCAGTCTGCAATCAATGTTATTTTATTAATTGTAATTCTTTCTTAATTAAATCTTGCTTAATAATCTTTAATCATTTATCATTTTAGGGGCGTTACAATAAGATAAGTGTGCTTTATAGGTATGACAACCTTTACAATATATGAGAAACATTTTTACATAAGGGTAAAATTAAAAAACATAGGGCCTCCCTAATTCATGTGTCCTACTAGATCCAATCCAAGATCCCCGCATACCTACCATTGCCATAAATGACCTCCAAGGGATAGTTAGCAGGACCACAATAGTAGGGACTATCTTGAAATGGGGACTAATAGGAAGGGCATGACAAACGATGAAGAGTATAGGAAAACCACCTAGATGAAAAAAAAAAGTACATAGATCTTCTAAGCATTGTCCAATACATGGAATACAAATGGCGACACATTTGGCTAATCATGATACAATAGTACAAGTAATCATGGTGGAACATATGATGGTAATATGAGCTCTAACATTATCAAAATAGGCACAAGATCTACTTATATGGTGGATCACATCCGACAAAGAAAATGAGATACAATGAAGTGAAATTGAGGGCTAACAGATGGCAAACCTTTAGTTTCTTGAAAAGCTTCCTCGTAGGAATCTATCAATTGTTCTAGTTTTTGCTTCACACCCCTCCAAGGATGCACTAACCTCCATATTACCTTATCCTTGATGTTTCTTGTCTCTCCAAAACAATGATACAAACTTCTTGTTTGTACTCATCAACATCCTAGTCTGGTGTGTACTTATCAATCAAAGCTTTGATTTGTTGTTATGTGCATTGACAACATAATACTTCCCATATTTCACAATTTTTTGTTGGTTAGCCCTTCTTTTAAATACCTTATCACTAACATAAAGATAAATACTCCCTAAGATTACTTCATGGACATCCAATGGAATGTCATTTGCTTCTACCTCATCAATGAAGGTTGCACTAATAAAAAATATGATCTTACATTGTTTCATGACTCTCAATTCCATATATTGCCTCACCCATACCAATGAGTATCGATGAGGATGCTCATGTACCTCCAATACAAGCTTCTCAACTAATTGGGTTTAAATCAAATTCGATTGTGGTTTAGGGTCAAACAAATAATCAGTCTTTTTTTTCTTTAGTTGAATCTTAATGTGAAAGAGTTCGGTGATCTCTATTTCCTCATTTGGATTGATACGACTCAAGGCTACCTCTCTTTGAATTGAAGTACATGTCACCGTACCTTCAATGTTTGAGTTGCTCTCCACTCTTTGATCTCCATTTACAACCAACAAAATCTTCTCCTTCTGTTGTTGTTTGGACCATCTAGGTCTCAACTTAGGATGTTGTTTCCAACAACTCTCATGTGTGTGGCCATCTGATTACAGTGATTACAATGCTTATTAGGGTTTTGGTTTTCTAATGAAACTTTAGCTATCTTATTTTTTTTACCTTTCCTCTTCTTCTTTCCACTTTTTGAGTGTTCTTGAAACTATGTCTACTTTGGCCCATTGAATTGTTGCCTCTTCTTCTCCCTTCAAGGTACCATATTGGCACACAAGCCTCATTAATGGTGTTTTGTTTGAAAAGCATTACTCGTCTCTGTTAGGATATTTAGACACTTAAGAGTTAGTTAATATATACTTGGTCTAATGTGTCTTTAGGTAAAAGTGTGTTTCTTTAGTATGTATTAGTATGCATTTGTAGTTAGGAAATCCAACGGTCACGATATGTTTCCGACATAGAGTGATCTGACGGTTCATATTCTCCTCGATATTAACGACCATTGATATGTGGCTTAACACCCGATTGGTCCATGATATCTATTTAAAGAGCATGGAGTGTCATTTTTCGATGATCGATTGTGAGAAACTCTCTTGTAAAATCTTTATGTAATCTTTTTCTTTTGCATTAATAAATTGCTCCAAGTGGTCGTGTTGGTTGGGGTTGTGGATGTTTCCTCGTAGGGGTTTTACCACATGAAAACATCAGTGTGTTGATATTTGATATGGATATGTGAGTGGTTACTGAAGGTGTTCATCCTCTGTTGGAATACATGTGTTCTCGAACATGGTATCAGAGCCTGTTTGAAGACCCGCTCATGTTATAGATCGAGATCGTGAAGCCGGTTGTCTCATCTCCATTTTTTGTCATTTTCGTACATTTATGGGATGAGAGGATTGTTCTATTGCATCCGGAGCACTCGTTTCAATCATGAACACTTTTCTTTTCACTCGAAAAGGTTTTCATTTGCACAAGATACTGCCATTTTAGTCAGATCCAGAGGTATAAAGCCTGAATAAGCATTTTTTAAATTTTCGCAGAGTATCATTTTGGTTTTATTTCGGTTTTGTATTATTTATTTTCAGGTTGCTACTCTTTTTTATCTGTGTATTCTCTTTGCCTCGTGCCTTGTGTGATCTCGTAAAATCAGAAACAGATAGGAAAAGGTGCATCTTCTAGGTAAGCTAACCGAGATCTAACCCTTGTTGTCATCGAGAAGTGAAATTTTTTTCTTGTGTGAAAATAGTTTTTTTTTAGAACGCTCTCCAAGGCCGACAACAACAACAACAATCCTCTTCCTAAAAAATTCAATATGTTTTGCTAGACCATTTGGTTAAAAGTTGCCTTATTAAGTAAGAGGTCTTGAGTTCAAGTCTCTTTTTTGTTACTTTTTTCGAAAAAGTTCATGCTAAAATTGTAAAGTGTATTTCACTTCAAGTATAAAAGTGAATCACTATAAGTAGCTTTAATATTTTATTTTAGATTTATTTATTTTGCATACAGCTTTCATTTTATAAAGTATCTTCATTGTAAAAGTGATCCCCATTGTTGACTTTTAAAATCGCAACGAGGTTTTTGCCCGCAAAGTATTGCTTAAGCCTATTATTATAAGCTAACAAGATATATGATACTAGTAGGTGGGACCCCCTTGTAGATTGGGAGATCAGATATGGTTCTTATTTCATTCTTATGTTACTATTTGACATCTCTTACAGGGTTCTACATGATTGATGAAATATTGGTTTTATTGGCGATGGATGAGGCCTATTATATATTGGTTCTAATTGCGACAAATGAATGATGGATAAGGCATGTTATGTGTTGTTTCCATTGCTCTAGGCTCTATTTTTATGTTAGGATGGCCTATGTTAATTGTCACCCTTGCTATCTATTCCTAGATTCGTTACTTTGACACCTACACAATAGACATGTTAGCAACAATACATAAGAGCAGCTGAAAAGAGGCAAAAGCAATATAAAGAAAATGCAAAAAGAAAAGATTGAACTATGCTACTATGCTACACTACATGCATTGAAATTAGAATGATCGTTGTTAATCCTAGATAACAGTTAATAGCTATGCAATTTATTGATTTATATGAAAGCATGGTTGATATGTTTATGGTATAGTTGGTGATGGTTAAATGTGATATGGGTGGCGCTCTTGGCAATTAGTGGATGTTGCTTTCGATGCATGGTTTAATTGAACGAATTAATGGATTAGTGGGATGGTGTGTACTGAGGAATTGAATGGCTTGAGGGTGGAGGCAAAGTGCATCTACTACATGTCTATCCTACTCCTTCCATTGGCCGCTACCCTAGTTTGGATATTTTTTAACTGTGTTTTTTTGTGGTTAGGCTCCGACTTTCAAGCAGAGGAAGAACCGCTTGGCCAAGCTCGCATTTTTAAGGTGCTTTTGGTTACATGTATGTCCTTTTGTCATCCATGAATCTGCTCTAGTTATGAAATAGATATTGCCTCAAGATGTATGGGTCTATGTTTTCCTTAAGCATGGCAATTATGTGAGATTGTGATATTTTTCTGAAATGAATCGTTGGTGGTTTTCATTGCGATAATGTTTGAAGTCATAGTGTTATTGATCGTTCTGAGTGTTAGCAACCATAAAGGCTCTCTGCCATCCTTATTGGTTTTAGTTGGATGGTTTTGTTTGGTCTAGAGTGGTTGGTTGTATCCACTCATTTGTATCATTATACCAGTCTTTTGTTATTATGTGATTTATTGGTTTTAAAATGCCTTGTGTCACTACGCATTGTTTCACTTGGGTATGGGTTTGTTCATGCTACTAATGGTTGCGCAGTGGGTTATATTTCTTATTCTCGGCTCTGTTTTATCTCAGCGTTGTTATTTGGTTGATTGGGAGATCCACGAGGGTTATACCCTACGTGTTCTAAGTATTGTTACAAAGCCAAAATGGAGCCTTTGCTCCTCTGTTCAGAGTCTCTCCTATCTCATGAATTGTCACCCTCTCTGCAAAGTTATTGGTGGTATACCCTGTGTGTGCATCGTTGGTCTCAAAGGTTCTCACCCGATGAGGGGATTCGACATCAGTTTCCATGTGTTGGTCCACAGAGCAAACCCTTGATTTCTCAAACCCGATTTTTGATAGAGGGAACTGTTATGGCATGTCGGGTATATTGTTGGTTGTTATGAGTTGTTGGTGTATTGTTGACAGTGTTCGATTTCTGGCTCGTCTGTGTGATTATGTTGACAATGGTATTGATTTTGGTATTTAGCCACTTCATTGGTTATTATGACAATCAAATTGATAAACTCGGTAGGGTAATTTGGTTGATTGGAGAATTGGATTGAATGCACGTTCATTGTCTCTTACATTGTGATTATTGAATTGATAACCTAGCATTAGTTTTAATTAATTCAGCCACAGCATTGCTTCATGCGTGATGCATGGATATGTGTGGCATTCCTACAGCATGATAAGTTGAGTTAATAGTTTTTGTGACTGTATGTTTTAAATTAACAATGGGAGTATTGCAATCATGGTAATTATGGCATGGCCATCCACCATATATGCTATGGATATTATTTGATTGTGCCATGATTCATGGCCACGGGTTCTTAAAAAAATATGGTTTTGTTGCAAATTTGATCAATTTATGAGATGAGATCGGGCCTATTGTTGCTATCTCGTTATATTGATTGATAGCCCAACATTGTGGATGTTTAGATTCAGAGTAGTTAGACCTGTGCAGTCACAAAAATACTCTGCGTTTGGCCGAATGGTCTGTATATCCCACAACGTCGTATGAATTGAAATGATAATCATTGTTTGTATGTTTAAATGGCAAATCAGGATCTTTGCAATTAAAATATGGATCGTTGTGTTTGATTGTCCACTATGTATGTTTAATAAATATCGTACATCTTAACAGAGGAAAGCACGGGTGTTATGGCAGTATGGTCTTATTATGATTTAATTGTTGATGGAAAGTGGTTGATGAGTTGACACTGAACAGAGTGGAAATAAGTGACTATTTTTTTTCATTTGGGGATTGTTTTAAAATATTAATTGGACAAATAAGAAGAACAGAGCTCCTCTACAGGTTGTTGTGAAATGTGTATTGTCTTGTTTTGATGAAACTGTATTAAATATTTGATTATGAGCAAGTTAATGCACAGAATTGATTGAATTATACACAGTAATTGATCATTTGATCATAGTGACTATTTGGTTAGTGTTGGACCTTTTGCGTTTGATATATAATGGTTTTATGGATTACGTAATTAATTTTATGAACGGTATATGCTCTCTTTCCATACCATTTTTTTGTTTTTCGCTAATTACAACCCCCTTGCCTTCCCACATCCATTTTTCACTCCATGTTTTAAAATTTAATTACAATTAAGAGAATTCTATATTGAAACAGTTTGAAATCGTGATTGGACCACAGTTTTATATTCTTTGGTTTACATTGCAGTTGATTGTTGTTGTCGGTGAGCAGTAACCATGATTCTTTTTCCCTCTCATTTTATCATTTTTCGCTCAATACAAACCCCTCGCGTATCCCAGAACCTTGTCCACCCCATGATCATCGACAACAATTAAACAATTTGTTTGGATTGGATTGCATGAGTCTGATATGTTGCTAAGCCAAAATATATTTCATATTTTTGAGGAGTTGTAATGTATGGTTGTTAAAGGGACTATTTTCTAATCAATCATGCATGCAGGAATGAGATTTTTCAACCGAGGTAGCCATGGCAGAGGTAACTGAGGGAGAGGTAATTGGAACAGAGGCCCAAGAAAGCCAAGATTCTCCATACACTTTGATGTTGACTCGCAAGAGTTAGGCCAGTTGTTTCAAGCCATATTTTTCAATTAGATTGGGCAAGGAGTGGTCCAACCTAGGTCTGAAATGCCTCCCTTCCAAGCTCCATAATCCCCTGGAATTCACGTTCCCCCTCATGTCTCATTTCAACCCTAGGTTCCCGAAAACGATGGATGGCAATAGATTTTCCACTCGACAATCTCCCAACACCATGGCTGGCCCAATTTGTCCTTACCTGCTCCCCCGCCTATTAACCAGATTGCCCAAGTTGCACATGTCCACTTGCCATTTCAGTGCTCTCATGTTAGCAAAAGGTTGAAAATTGAGGCCCACCATGCCCCTGATAAAGGAAAAGCCACTACTGCCCCTTCCTCACCCTCCAATGGCTCTGATAAATCTATGTCTTCCAGAATGCATTTGAGGGACGATTGTTCTCATGTGATCAGCGAAATTAGGCCTAAAGGCTAAGAGCAGCCAAAGGAAAATTCATAAAAATCGAAGGGTGACAACAACAATCAAGGAAAGATTGCATCTCAGAGTGGGAAATATAGTTTTTGAGTTTTTATTTTATGTATTATTGATGACAGTTGACTTCAGGAGTTTTGGACAACATGTTTTCTTTGGATATATGAGTGATATATTTTTTGAAAATAATTTCAAATATCAAGGAGACAAATTGTCAAATGTGAATGTGATGATGGGAGTCACAAGGAAGGGTGCTTTGTTTAATTAAATAGTTATGTTATGATTGTTAAGATCTAAAGAGGAGTCACAAGGGGTCCCACCTACTAGTTATTATTTATTTAAAACCATTATTATGATTTATTACTTTTCCCCCCTAACTAAGAAGTTGGTTGAGTTTTTAGTTAACTTAACTAATGAGGTAGTTCAACTACTTCAACCAATTCCAATTTTCTTAAAGGCTAAAGGAAAGGGAGGAACAAAAGGAGGATAGAAGGAGAAGCATACTCAGGTTTTCTCTTTGACTTTATGTTGAGATAGTTCAGTTTTCATTCATTCCTTAATTTATCACAAGCCTAATTATTTTTTATGATAGCAGGGTCTTATTGTAGACAGCAAGATTCAGGGTTGAATTACATCATTCAGACACTTGTTTTTCAGAAGTGTCGATCTATCTTTGATAGTCTGCGTAGACTTGTTTGTTTGTGAATTAGTTTTCATGACTGACAAAGGCTATTGTGGAGATTCGAGTGGGCAACAATATGTGGCAAGTTGATACAGCTTTTAGAGTTCATTTTTTTTTTTTTTCTGTCAGAGGTCCTTTTATATGTTCCATCGAGGATGTCTAAGTTTGACTTTGGTCTAAAATTTCTTCGTGAAATTTTGTAAAGAGAGTGACTCTTTGGTAAATTGGAATGAAATAAACGATTGTTTTATGTCTCATCTGTCTTGATTATCATTTTGGTGTCTTTGCTTCTATCTCTACATTTATTTCAGCAACTGTTATATTCAAAAAATCATATAAAAAATGAATTTTCCAGCAAGCTTTTATTTATAAAAAGACTAGCCGAAGCACTTGTGATCAATACTTGTGAGTTAGGACATTAATTTTGATGGCTATAAACATAGGGTGATATTCCCGTCTATTTTTATTTAGCCAAGCAGAATCTGAAAATGATTGAGCAAGATCATTTCATATATTTTCCTCAACATTTATTTGGCGACCATACTGGGGAGATCTTCGATATCTCTCTGGTTAATTTTTATACTCGATTTTCATTGATACATCTATTTTTCTGATATTGATTCTTTGATTGTTTTATTTCTTAATGATTGTACCTATTATAAGGCAGCCTAATATTGAGCTCGATCTTCAATATCATACCATCATTGCTTTGAATCTAACTAACACCATTTTGGACACTGTCAATACCTGTGTTGATCTTAATCATTCATGGGCAGCAATTGAACGAGATATTAGTGCTCAAGAATGATTGGAAGCTAGACGTAGACAGCCTAGAAATCAGCAGTAACCTTCTTGTTTCTTCAGTTTTGGCCTTTCTTTCATGTCCTTAGACTCTTGTGCTTCTAGAAGAAGAAGAGGCTTTTCACCTGAAATTAATCCTATTGTTGAAATAGGAAGAAGGAACGTTGTGTTATCCACCCAACAAAGTTCTCTAAGGAGAACTTTGTCTGATTCATCTATTTCATCTTTCTTTCCCTCATATATCATCCATAAGATGGCATCTAGTGGTGGCTCTGGTGGCACGGGAAGTTCTTCCTCTTCTCAGTCTTCATCTTCGTCATTGATTGGTAGCTTATATAGCCACCATATCCATGTCCAATCTACCAAAAAACCCACCAAAGTCATTAAAAAGTATGGGCTTTTTTAGTTTGAAGAAGACGCCACAACCACACCATGGCATGTGTCCTCTCATGTTAACCTACCACCTGCTACTCGTCCACTTCCTAAATTTAAAGAACATCTTCCTAGGTTTTCAAGAAATAACATTGTCACTACAAACAAACACCTGGTGGCATTTTCTAATGCTTGTCACAATATAGGAGCCAATGACAATGATACTTTCATGCGCTTATTCATTAATTCCTTGGAAGGAAAGGTTGTGGTCGATTTATTTAACCTTCCTCCTAAGATTTTGTCTACTTGGGAAGACTTAATCTATTGGTTCATATCCACTTATGGGCAATCTAAAAGCCCAACCGAGAAGTTACGGGAATATAATAACGTCACCTACAAGGATGGTGAGACCATCAAGTCTTTCAACTTGCATTTCACTAAGCTATACAATCAAATCCTTGAACTCATTTGACCTCAGAACCAAGCCACTTTCATGCATTACTACAATGCATTACCTTCCCCCTATCGTCATAGGCTTGAGGAAAAATCCATTGAAAATCTCGGTTTCTCTCTGCATACTTGTTCAGAGTATGAAGAACAACTTGAAAGAATGGGTCTTCCCCAGGGGGAATCAGTTAAACAGACACACATGTCTGCCCTCTTACAGCTAGTAAAATATATGAGCAATCGTATGATAGTGTATGAGCGAAAAAGAATTGTCTCCCCTCTCACCCCTGGAGCTTCATCCTCTTCTGTACCCCCCTTTAGAAGTCCAATTGAGAATAAATTTCAGCCTAAAGCTATCTTGCCTCGAAGTTGGTGTAAATTTTGTGAAGAACACCACAAGGAAGCCACATGTGAAGTAAGGAAGAGTGCCAGAGATAAGATCTTTGGTAAAATACCAGAAACTATTATCATTGTCCTAGATTTCACAGAGCCAGAAGATGTCATTATCATCAATACTAGGAATAAAGACCATGCTCCAAAGGGAAAATTTGATCCTCCCCGCAATTATTCTAGCCCGAGCTCATCCTCACCCATTGCTATTATTCAGGTTCCTAAGGTTCCTGACAGTCAAGGAACAACTTCCCCTCTCCCCTCTTCCAAGTACAATATCTTGAATCAGTTGGCCAACATCAAAGCATGTGCAAACCTTCTAGACATGGTTGCAGTCCCTGAACAACATATGCATCTGAAACAATTCATGGAAGGGAAAACTTTCGGTGTATCCAATCTTTCTGAAGAGGTAAACAAAGAGGATTCATCTGTAAATAAAGTAGGTGTACATCACTTTAGATACCCTATCAAAAATCCCCCTTTTTACATTTTTGTAAAGATTATGGATAAGATTGCCCATTGTTGCCTCATTGATGGTGGTTCGGGCCCAAGTGTGATGTCGAATATTAATATGGAAGAGTTAGGCTTGTCTTTTACAAATGAAAACGTGAGAATCATGCTCTCTTATAATAGTCTACAACAAACGACCATAGGTGAGATTAAGGATGTAACCTTAGTTTTATGTGCACACCCTGAAATAAGGACAACCCTTAGTATTCAAGTAATTGATATGCATGTAAGCAATTACTCAATTATCTTGGGAAGAGATTGGAAAGCCTTAACATGTGGATACCTCTCACTCGACTGGACACATTTATCTGTTCCTCGAAATGGTAAGAACATTATAGTCCTTAGAGAGGAAAGGATTTCACCTTACATAGAGAGTGTTCCACAACCTAATGTAAACTATATTGAAGAGGACCTAGGAGTGTACTCCATATTTGTGGAGGAGGATAATATTCCTTTGGGACAAATCGATTTAGATAATTATATGTGGCACATGCACTTCGATGATTCACACTCTAATGAAGGTAATGGGGCTGGAATTATCTTGGTTTCCCCTGTAGGGAAAATTCATAATTTGTCTTACAGATTGGAGTTTGCTTGTATGAACAATGTCACTGAATTCGAATCTTTATTATTAGGCATTGAAAACGCATATAATCTTGGTTGTGGTCACCTTTCAGTTTTTGGATATTCTGAGCTTGTTGTGAACCTGGTACATAAGATATACTCTCCTAGCAACAAGTTGATGAAACGATACACCCAAACTATTTGGGCGCTTATCTTGAACCTATTATCTTTCAACATCACTCATGTTAAGAAGGAGTTGAATTCAATGGTTGCTCGGTTAGTTGTATTTGCAGCTTCTCCTAATCAGCAACCTTTGCCTCACAGGCCTGATTGTTCTTTTCAATCTCTATATCGTCCACATATCCTTGACAATGTGGAATCTTGGAGGGCCCTCCCTAATGGTGAGAGTGTTGTGCTTCCATTATGTAACGTTCATGACTTGGCTAGTCTAGGAAATGTTGCTAATGTGTGTGTAGGATTAATTGTTTACAGCATATAAATGGTCATACAAATAATAAATGCGACAAATGACTACAAGTTTATATTATGATATCTTTGCAGAGTACAAAGGTCGAATGTGGCTGAATAAAATGAATCACTCAGCTAGATCAAAATACAAAAGGATATTAGACGGAATATAATAAGAAAACTAAATGATAATACCCGAAATAGGTGAGCACTGTGGGATCAATGGATGCGTTGGAACTATGGCAACTTGTACAGTAATTGCTGGAAGTCTGGAAAGTTCACCCTGGAGGATATACCTCTCGAAATGGTCTGGAAATTATCCCAAATAATGCACCCTTCTCTAGTTCTCAGTCCTGGTAACTATCTGACCCCTCTGCTGGTGGGTTTAGACCCCGGATGGATCCCCCTGGGGGAATGTGCCCCTCTCTCACTGGAAAAATGTGCCCTAGTGATTCCACTGTCAGAATCGACTGAGATGTGTCTCAAAATGACTGACTTGGTCTACTGGGAAATGGGTTGGAAGGGTTTCCCTTAATATGATCTGATGCTCACTTGGGAACCCTAAATGTATCCACCAAAAGTGTCACACTTCCAAGTCTGGAAAATGTGCCCCATATGATTCCTTCATCAAAATCTGACCAGGTACCAAGAAAAATATGCGCCTTGCCTTCCTCTCAAATGGGTCGGAGGTAAATCTTGGAATTCTCCCTGGATGGGACAAGTCGATCCCCTAAACCTCCTCAATATCTACGCCCTCACACTAGATAAGTGTGCCCTTACTGTTGGACCTTGCGAAAATACTACTAAAGAATGATGGAAGACCTATGTGATATTCCCAGTGACTAGGGTGTGTCTCTCAACACTGAAATCATCCAACTGGTGTCTTCCTCCTGGAATCCACTGAACTATCTCTCCTAAGATGCGCCTCTCTCCTTAATGACAAGTCATAATCTGCATAATGATGAATTAGGTCGCTAACTCTTCTCTTATAGCTTTCCAAAACCTTAATTCACTGTTGACTTCTAATTTTAGCTCATCTGTTCTATTTTTAGCTCATAATGACTTAAAAATGTGTTTAACCATTTTTAGCTCAATGTCACTTTCTGAACATAACACCTTTGACTAGAGTGACCTCTAGTAACCTTGTTTACCCCTTTTCTGGTCGTGGATATAGTCTAACGGGGTGGTTTAGACCATTAAGCCTCCTCTCTGGAGCTTCTATTTGGAAAGGGACATTACAGTCCTCCCTTCCCAAAATTGATTGTCCTCAAGCAATACTAGTCCAGGGAGCTGCAACACCTACTCACTCTCCCAAGTAGCATTCTCTATGGGAAGCCCTCTCCATCTGATCAAACACTCTCTGATGACCTTGCTCCTCAGTTTTCGCTCTTGGAACTCCAAAACCTCCTCCGGAACCAAATCCAACTATCCCTCCTCATCCAATGGGGGAAGCTCCTCTGATGTGTTAATGAATTGTCCCACTGCCTTTTTTAGGCAAGATACCTGGAACACGTTATGAATCTTGCTCCCCTTTGGAAGCTCTAACTCATAAGCAACCTTGCCTACTCGATGCATGATCCTGTAAGGGCCATAAAATCTGGGCTTGAGCTTCTCTGCCCCACTCTTCTTCAGAGATGACTATCTGCAAGGTTGGAATCTCAAGAAAACCAAATCCCCAACCTCAAAGTTGCACTCTATCTTGTTCCTATCCGCACTCATCTTATGTCAGTTATGTGTCATCTGCAGGTTCTCTTTCAACAACTTGAGAATCTCCTAACTCTCTATGATCCAATCCTTGGCCTTGGGAGCTCTGCTCCCCCTGAAAACCAAGTCTACCAAAGTGGAAGCATCATATCCATACAATGCTCAAAAGGGTGTCATACCAATGGACATGTGGAAAGTGGTGTTGTAGCAATGATCTCCTAGATGTAGCCACTTTACCCATGTTCTTTGTTGTCCACCTACATAGTTCCTCAAATATCCTTCAACCCACTTTTTGACAATCTCAGTCTGCCCATCTGTCTAAGGGTGATAACTGGTGCTATGTGTCAGCTCTGTCCCCACCAACCGAAACAACTCTCTCCAAAATTTCCCCATGAACCGACTATCCCTGTCACTGATGATGTTCCTCGACAACCCATGAAGTTTGAAGACCTCCCTGAAAAATAGCTCGGCTACCTAGAGGGTGGGAGGGGGGGGCTTTATTAGATAAATTATAATATAATTTATCTAATAAATCCTATGGCATAGAAGTGAGAAAAATTGGTCAATCTTTCGACCACTACATATATACAATTCTTACCCTGGACCTTGGGTAGGCCTGTGATGAATTCCATCGATATACTCTCCCATTTATGCTCTAGAATGGGGAGTGGTTGAAGTATCCTTGCTGAAAGAGCATGCTCTGACTTGTTCTGCTGCCAAGTCACACACTCACTGATGTGTCTCCTAATGTCCTGTTTGAGGCCCTTCCATGAGAACCTCTCCCTGATATGTCTGTAGGTTTTGAAAAACTCTTGATGGCCTACTGGTGGTGAATCATGAACTGTTGTGAGGATCTTCTTCTTGAGCCCCGAATCTGGCACCAAGTAGACTTTATCCTTGTAGAATATGACATCGTCAATGACCTTATACCTGTCATCCTGTATCTGTCCATCATCACCTCACAAGCGAACTTGATCTTGGAATATTCCACTAACAAGTGGGATTTCCAATCTGTTGAAATCTCCATCAAAGAACAGGCCACAAGTCTTGTTACACCTCAAAATCACTCACTTCAATAGTGTCACAAGTGTCATCATTACAAGTGTTGTAAGTGTCGCATATTGTCTATAAGTGTCGCATCTTGTCTGTAAGTGTCGCATCTTGACCAAAAGTGTTGCAAGTGTCACAAATATCATACTAGTTTTGAAGAAGAGAAATCAGTTGACAGGGAGTACAAGCCTTTTGCCACTAAAAGAACCACTCAAAAATGGATTTTGGAGAGGAGCACTCCCCTACCCAATGTCAGGGAGTGCTAGCGCTCCCTGGGCCTCTTTGGGGGAGTGTTTGAGTGCCCTGTGCACCATTTTGAGAGAGTGCTACCCTTTCTGATCGAATTTTTGGTTTGTTGGAGGAAATCAGGGGACAATCCCGTCAATATCTGAAGGTAGTTGGATTTGAATAGAAGGTCAAGGCATGATCTTAGGGAAGATCCTAAACTGAAGAAGAAGAATCTTCAACTTATCCCAAAGATATATCAAGTGGTTGGGCCTCTCCAAATTTATATAAGGAGGCCTTCTCATGGTGAAAGGTACATGAAAAAGATTGGAGGTATGAAACCTATGATCTCATAAGCAACATACAAAGACAATAGAGACTAGAGTTTGATACCAAACTTATGATCTTGTAAGTGGTATGAATAGAAGAGATTGGATATGTGACACTTATGATATCATAAGTGAGATGTCATCAAAGCAATCAGTGTAGATTACTTGAGAAAAGGGGTTGGACAAGGAGAACTGGAAGGAGTTGTTTCACCCTCATCAAAGGATTGTAAGTACTTTTACTTGTTCTCATCAATATATCAATGCTTGGCCTGTTTCTTTCAAACTGATGTTTGTTCCACATGAGTTTGTGTGCAGTAGATGGATATATATTTGAGCTAATCTCAGTAGAGTAGGAAGTCCATTGTATCTTTGTTTGTTCTACGGGACCTATCAGGGAGCTCATGATCGAAGCTCAGTCTGGACTTTGCAAGGACAAACGTCGTTAATAAGTTACATATATTTCTTCTTCTCCTTCGTATGTTATCTTTATTGGATCTAAAACGATGTCAGTGTCCATGTTAAGCACTTTTTTGTCTTGGCCTTAGAAGTCTAGAGACCAAGAGGGAATCTACTTGTCTGCAGGAGGATTCACCTGTAACAAGAATTGGTGACTCCACTGGGGAAGAGATCTGATTTTTGTTTCCATTCCCAGATCTTGTTTTGGCCCTTTGCCCACTCATTTTACCCTCTCCATACTGTCTCTTTGATTCTTATATTTTTTTGATTGCCTCTTATTTCATCATGATCACCTTGATTTGTTGAGTCTGCTTGATTTTTTGAGTTTTTGGGCATTTTTTTGAACTTTTGAAGCAGAACGCTCCCATGCCCTTTCTATCAGAGCGCCAAGACTCCCTGGTGGTCTTACACAAAGTGTTGGAACGCTCTGGTGCCCCTTACACCAGAGCGCTACCCCCTTTTTTGTGAAAAATCCTCTAGGTTTTCAGTTTCTGAGTTCAGTTTTTGCCTTTTGCATTTGCTCAGGTCTCATACTCTCAGTACATCCTTGTATTGGCCTTCAACACCCTATTTTATAAGGATTGATCTCTTCTTGTTTGGGAATTTGACATTTTATTTCCTTGCCTTGAAGTCACTCTTTCCCTTTGCTGACCTAGAGTTAACTTGTTGCTTTCTTTTCGTTTATCTGACTAAGTGAAATCTTTTGTGAGGAAATCCAAAGGTCTGTGAACCTTTCCATTTGATCTTTGAGGTCAGTTTTCCAGCATTTCTCTTTTGTTTGAGGTTTTTTGGTTCTTGTTTGCAAATTTGGTTATCTTTGTCCTTCTTGTTTATTCACAACGAAAGTGTATTTTTGTTTGTGTGAGGTTTTCTTCTAATTGTTTAATCCTGAAGTGTAATTGACATTAAAAGTTTTACATCTAATTATCATTCACATATGAGCAAAAGGACATATTTTAGTGATTGGTTTGGATATTAGAAGGTATTTCTGAAATTTTTAGCATTCCATTGGATTTGAGTGAGAAACAAATTGATTGAGGACATTGCATATTAGTGTTTGATAGTGAAAACAACTTTTATCCTTCCCTTAAATAAGCATTCATCGAAAGAAACGATTTCTTATCATCTTTTATGCATTTTTTTTTAATTGAGTCATAACACCATCAGTTTCACTTTCATAGACCTTTTGAGTAAAGAACAATTGTAAAATGAACGCTAATTAAAAATTATCTAGAACATTTTGTTTTTAGGATCTTCCACCAACATTAGACTAGGATTAGCACTTTGGATTAGGCTGTGAGTACAACTCTCCAAAGTTTTTCAAAACAAACATTAGCATATTGTGATAGGGAGAGTCAAATCCAACTATCATATAGGCTTTCTGGGATCCCCCTCTCACACAGGGGTTACGGATGAGGTCGCATTCAGGTGAGTTATGAAGATTATCCCTCCGTGGTTCAACTGTTTGTAGTGGTCGGATCATATATTGGGGGTCACTTGAGGGTATACCCATGATTTTGTGTGGGAGCCTCTCAAGTTGATTTCGAACTTGTTATCCTACCCATACGTTTGGATCAAACTGTCGACTGTACCCGCCCAGGGGTTGACTGTGAGTTGGTGTCCTTAGTTTCCATAATCTTTAGGTACTTACACGAGGTGATGGTGAAGGGAACTCTCACTGTACCTGGAACAGACATTGGTCAAACTCACTCGGGCTCCTTGGAGGGTAAATCCACAATTACTGCGTGGAAGCTTGCACCAAGGTGAAAGTTCGTTAAGCAGGTTGCCATTGTAACTATTCCACGATATCCTAGCCCCTTCTTGACTTGATCACGCGACGTTGGATTTCATCACCAACTAGTACGATCATTGAGATAAGTTTTGTTTGCTTGGTTTTGATTCCTAGATTTTATTAGCGTATGTTGTTTATTTTCGTTAGTTGGCGCTAGATTTTCAGCGTGTACTGTTATTCTCCAAATTTGAGCCTGTAGAAGATAAAGGTCTTCGCCGATCGCATAGGATGCAAGGGTTTCCTCTGGAAGGCTACCAACCCTTACCTCCTAACCCTCCAGAAGACAAATACCGTGGAGACGTAGAAAATCAATTTGACGTTGGGAGTGTTGTTACTCCTTCGTTAGACAATCAAGAAGGCACTTTGGTTACAGTTGAGAATCCCACTCCTCACACTATATCTTTGTCGGTAACCCCTCTCAAACCACTTTTTCTTCGTTTAGACTCCCTTGGGAACATCATAGATGAAGAGGTCCCATAGTTACCCACGAGATCTTTTACCGAAACATATATGGGATCCACAGAACCAACCTTTGGTGATGAGTATATGACTCATGTTTGTCCTACCACTGCAGTAGATACAAATCCCACACCTTCTCGTTCTATATGGAGGACTTCATCAGGACGCGATCTCTATGAGAATTTTGAATCCTTTCGACAACCCTTTAATCCTCATGACCCTCCTATTGAAACTGGGCCATCTGGTCAAACTATGAATCACTCCATCGATCTGGTCATTAACCCTATCGTTACGTCAGCACAAGTCCATCCTAATGTTGGACTCATCACCTCCACTCATTCCCAAGGCACTTCGATCCCTACCCCCACTTTTACAAACTTTCACTCTACAACCCCACATGTTCCACAAGATCCTGCTGGGACATCTTTTCACCCGAGAATGCAGACCCTTGCCAGCCAAATACAACTGACTGGAGGGAAACCATCATCTAGCGGACCTATCCCTCCTAGAAAACCACCATCCTATGGCGGGCCTACCCCTCCCAGGGGACAGCCCCCTTTTCATGTTCTTCCCGAAGGGCGACATCCCTTTTCCAGTCATACCCCAATCGTTAATCCACTGCTGGCAGGGGGGAAACCTTTGTTTGTTGGAAACCCTTCACAATTCTGGGGATTATCTTCAGTAGGCACATTTACCCAACCCCACGTTGGGGGGCACTCATATCATAACCCACAAGGAGGAGTATCAAATCATGTTCCTTCCAGACCATCTTATGGACAAGCTTATCTAAGCGTCCCAAACACCACCTGGAGTCCTCAAGGACAATAACCTTATCCTCCCCAAGGGTCTAATGTTTATCCTCCCCCTAATGTGTACCCACCTCCGAGATCCACTTCTTACCCTCCTCAAGGGAAACATGTTTATCCTTTTTATGGGAAAGAAAATCACCCGACTTATAATGCTCAGAACCCACCGGGTTATGCAAATGTTTCGCAACCATCATCAAATCCTGCTTATCCTGGTCAGCAACAACTGTATGTAGGAGGACCTATTGGTTACAATTATCCACCTAACCCAGTTTATTGTCCTACTGGTGTTCCTATGCCACACCAGTATCATCCGCAAATTAACCGACATCTACCTTTCCTTGCGACTCTCGATCTCCCAAACTTGTCTCGGTTAACCAATGATCTTATTTTTCATTCATCGGTTTGGCCAATTATTCCAGCTAAACTTCCTTATGATATTCTAAAATTTGACGGAAAATCTGGAGAAGATCCAAATAACCATGTGATGAATTTCCATTTGTGGTGTTCATCGAACTCCCTCATGGATGATTCTATAAGTTTGTGTCTTTTCCAACGAACACTTACAGGCTCTACAGCAAAGTGGTATATTGAACTACCACATGCTTCTTTTCATGATTTCAACTCCCTTGCCATGTCTTTCCTCACGCACTTTCAACTACCTGTTCGCTATGAGACGGGTATTGAACTCTTGACCTCCATTCGTCAAACTGACTCTGTGCATATCTCTAACCATATTCATGAGTGGAAACAACAACAAAGGATGATCAAAGTAATCATTCCTGACATATTATTGGCGGAGTGGTTTACTAAATCACTTTTACCCCCGATCACTCACGATGTCACTATGGGTGGCACGGTCATTGAGGAATAAACCATTTCTTGGGCTCAGTACTTAGATTTGGTTTATTCATAATCTGGTACTTTGTATGATTTTCTTCCAAACGTTGCTCGAGCTAACACCGATCCATCCAAGCCATCATCCTCATCTCATGCGGACGGTGTTATCGGTTCCGTCAAAACTCAATATACTTCCCAATCGACCATACTCTCCTCTACCTCCCCCCAAACTCAGATCTCTGAAGTGAATGTAGTTCAATCTGGCCCTTCACAACAATCTGGAGGTAAGAATAAGGAAAAAAATAAATCAAAAAATACCAATAACAATGAACAACCAAAAAAACACGCTCAAACACCTGCTACCGAAAATCAACCACAACGAAAACTGGAATTCCCGTGTATCATTTGTGATGACGATCACTACACTCGAGACTGTCCGCATCATGATGAAGTGGCCAAACTTTTCCCGGGAAATTCACAACCCGTTGTGCTTACTCAACCTTTTCCACAGCAGCAATCCATGGTTGCTCAAACCCCCTCTCTTGGGGGCAGTTCTAGCCATCCTCGTGATGAGGCCTCGACAATTGCACATATTTATATGTTTAATGGAATTAATTTGACCACTCTCTCTAAGACATATGACACACCAGGTAACCCTGACAAAGGAAAAGTCACTAACAGTATCGGTACTTTACCGGATCCATCACCGTCCTCCGTTAGTCCTCCCTCGGTTAATCCTCCATTTGGACAACTTCAGATTGAGAAACCTACGTTTGACTCTATCTTACACCCTCCTAAGAGCACTATCTGTAAATCTACCTTTAAGCCTAGTTCATGTACTGCCCAGAACTACAACATTGTTGAATATTTGGCTCAAGCACCATGTGTTATGTATGCGTTAGAAGTTCTACAGCACTGCCCTAGTCAATGTAGAACGCTCTTGGCTGCTATTGGCATTGTTGATCCTGAGTTGTCCAACTATATCATGTTTAACCTGGATAATTATACGTCTCGACACTCCCACCAACTTTCTTTCCAAATCGATGTTGTTTTTCACAATCAAAAAATTCCCCGAACCATCTTGGAAGAGGGAGCCTCTACTTGTGTCATGTCTTTAGCATGTTGGAAAGGTTTAAAATCACCCGCACTTAAAAAATCCCCAACGATATTATGCGCATCCGATGGGCGAAATTTTCATCCCCATGGGATTTTACGGTCCCTACCCATCCAATTGGGTGGAAAAACTGTCACTATTGATGTCGAGGTGGTCGATGCTCCCCTTGATTACAACTTGTTACTTGGAAGAAGTTGATTTATGTTATGACCGTCGTTGCCTCATTTGTGTTTCGATGTGTACAATTTCCTCATCAGGGGAAAATCGTCATTGTTGATCAGTTAGATTTCTGCACAACCGATGCTCACTCTCCCGCTACCAACAACATTCCTTTCTTGGGAGACCACAAGATCACATATGAAAGCATTGGTGTTGGCTTGCTGAAAGATTCTAGCCTTATGGGTACCTTCCCTACACCACTTCCACCAGCTACACATCATATTGCCACCGTCGATATGATTTTGACCATGGCTTATCAATCTTTGGAATCATCTGACCCTTAGATTGTACCTAGTCCGTTGGAATTTGATACACTAGGTGACACCATGCCACTTAGTCCAGTCGAAACATCGTACGTTGTTGTCCAATATGTTTCTCCCTCTTCGAATGAACAACATCTATTGGCACCCGATAGTTACTCGATGCCATCACGGTTAAATTCCTTGTCGTCTACAATCGACTAAATTTCCCAAATTTTTCCTTCTGATGAATCTATTCTGGAAATTCTTAGCGTCGACAAACTACCTCAGGATGATAACCATCATCGATCCTCTTTTCTTCCCCCTCGTGAAGAAATTCGAGGAGACATACACTCTATCTTCCCTCCTGATGTTGATTTTCCATCGTCTCCCATGCCTTCAACTTCCGATGATTTGGATCTGGTAGTTGACATGGTGATCTATTCGGTAGGGCTATTGGAGCCTGATCTCCTTACCCCTGTTGCGGCCCTCGACATGTGTTCCTTCCAAAGTGATTTTGTTCCATCCAATGAAGATATCTTGGAAGCCATGACCGAGTTTTGTCCCTTGACAGGGTATCCTTCGAGAGCGTTATTCCCTTGGAAGCCATGATCAACGAGAGTCCACGAGAATAGTGTATCTTCTCTGTAGCAAGCTCATTAAAAAATGAAATAGAAGCTTTGAGCATAGTTTTCCTCTCTGTCGCAAGCTCGTTAAAAAATGAAATAGAAATCTGGGGATTGAACCCGGAACCCTGAGCATAGTTCTTTTCCTGTGTCAAGCTCGTTAAAAAATGAAACAGTCACCTCTCTTGATCCATATTTTCATCCACTCTTATCATTTTTCTCCATCTAGTAGAGAAATTGGTGACAACCTCAAAGTCAGTGAATGAATTGAAGCTTGGAGGGCATGTCTCTAGCCTTTGATGATCATTCTGGAGTTAAGCCACTAGCTTTCAAGATGGGGGCATACCGAGCTTAGTCTTTGTTCTTTCTCATGCTCGAAAAAACATGAGAATGTAATCGAGTAGACTTTTATCACTTTTTCGGACTCACATGGATATACAAAAAAGGAACCCCTTGGAGTCTTTTTTAAACTCTTTTCAGACTCTCTAAACATGAAAATATTGTCAAGTGATCTTGCTTCCTTTCCCACTTGTTAAAATGTTTGAAAGGGTGTCTTTTGAGAGATAATTTATCTCTTTTTTGGCCTTGTGAGACTAACATTAAGAAAAAGGACAACATTGGAGTCGTCATTAAGTTGTTTTCAGACTCTGTAAATATGAAAAACCACCGAGTTTACCTTCTCTGGACTTGTTAAACAATCATACATTGAAGGGCCCATACGGGACCGAACCCTTACTTCTTTTAGTTTGCTAAACAAAGGAAGAGGGACTTACTGAAGGTGATTCATATTGAGCATGTGTTACCCTCCTCGAGTTCATTAAATTAAAAAGAGGTACTCGTCTATCTGGATGGGGGGGAAATTGAAAGAAGCAAGCCAAGCAGTTTTTGACAACACTACCAGTAACTCTTATGGTCGCCCTTGAACACGGCACTTTGTACTTGCATGCATTTTAAATTCGTTGAACCTCTTCACTGAGCCAATCCTCTAAGTTTCTTTTACTCCTTTGGGTCACCTGATGAAAGTCACAGCATCCACTACATCATCAAGTTTTGGTCCATGTCACGTTTTTGCTATTGTGCCTCAGTGTTCAAGGGAAGTATCTGCCTCAAGATTCAACTATCACAAATATCTTGTTTCAATACCCATTTCAGTCCATGTTCATTTGATCCACCAATTACATCTTTGTGTCTATTTCATGACGTTGATGGGGGATACATCAAGGCCCTCCTTCGACGAGTATATTCCTGTCAACTTCAGCACATTATCTAGGAGTTAGACTTAGAAACCAGTTAGTACTTTAGGACCTGCATGCCTCAATGGCAGGCCTCCTCATGTCCAACAGTGAGTTTACATCATTGACCTCTGATCGGACGATTCCACGGATGTTCGACTTCAGCTCATTCATTCACATTCATCGGAATGTACTAGAGTACCTTGGGAATCATTGACATCAATGGTGATCTCCCTCGTGCTTGTTAATGGTTTACATCATTGATCGATAATCAAGTGGTTTATGCCATGTTCGACATCAAGACATCTATTCGCATGGTTATATTTGTACTACATTGGGATCGGTAAGAAGACCCTGGGTTGAGTTTTCACTCTTATGTATACTTTGCCCAGGTTTCAAAGGAATTATTTTGAACTATGACACATATATTGTTACATAGATCCACTTTGTATTAGTCGTGGCTATGTCTTGTCATTTCGTAGATCCACTGTGTATTCCTCATGGCTACGATCAGTTCAGGTCATGAGCATATAGATCCGCATTGTATCTTCAGTGGCTATACCTTTTACCAATGTAATTATGGATCCGCGGTGTATTTTATGGTGGCTATACCTAAAAAGGCATTCTCATGGTGAAAGGTACATGAAAAAGATTGGAGGTATGAAACTTATGATCTCATAGGCAACATACAAAGATAGTAGAGACTAGATATTGATCCCAAACTTATGTTCTTGTAAGTGGTATGAACAGAAGAGATTGGAGATCTGACACTTATGATCTCATAAGTGAGATGTCATCAAAGCAATCAATGTAGATTACTTGAGCAAAGGGGTTGGACAAGGAGAACTGGAAGGAGCTGATGCACCCTCATCAAAGGATTGTAAGTACTTTTACTTGTTCTCATCAATATATCAATGCTTGACCTGTTTCTTTAAAACTAATGTTTGTTCCACATGAGTTTGTGTGCAGTAGATGGATCAATATTTGAGCTAATCTCAGTAGAGTAGGAAGTCCATTGTATCTATGTTTGTTCTACAGGACCTATCAGGGAGCTCAGGATCGAAGCTTAGCCTAGACTTTGCAAGGACAAACATCGTTAATAAAGTACATATATATCTTCTTCTCCTTTGTATGTTAGCTTGATTAGATCTAAAAGGATGTCAGTGTCCATGTTAAGCACTTTTTTGTCTTGGCCTTAGGAGTCTAGAGACCAAGAGGGAATCCACTTGTCCGCGGGAGGATTCACCTGTAATGGGTCTTCTCGATAGTGCATCAACCAAAATATTCTTCTTCCCCTTGACATACTCTATGTCGAAGTTGAATGCATGTACCTTCGTCACCCATTTTTGTTGGCGCTCATTGAGGTCCTTCTGCTCAAGGAAATACTTCAAGTTTTTGTGATCTGTCTTGACCACAAATTTGTAGCCCACCAAATATTGTTTGAATTTGGTCAAGGCATGCATGATTTCCAACATCTCCTTGTCATAAATGGAGTACAACCTCTCGGACTGACTGAGCTTCCTGCTCTAGAATACAATGGGGTGTCCTCCCTGCATCAAAATTTCCCTAATACCCTCACTGGATGTGTCACACTCTAGTACAAATTGCAAGGTGAAGTCTAGTAATGCCAACACTAGACAAGTGCTCATGACTTCCTTCATGTGATCAAAGGATTTTTGTGATTCTTCGGTCCAGGTGAAAGCCCCATGCTTGGTAAGATCCATCAGCGATGTTGCAAGATGAAAAAAACCCTGGATGAACTGCCTGTAATAGTTGCACAACCCGAAGAAACTCCTCAACTCTATTACGTTATTGGGCGTTGGCCAATCCAGAATGGCCCTGATCTTTTCCTGGTGCACCTGTACCCCCTGTGCACTGATGATATGGCCTAAGTAAAGCAGCTCTATCATACAGAACTCACACTTGGACTCTTTGGCATATAATGATTGTGCCTTCATGATGCTCAATACCTCATCCAAGTGCCTCATATGCTCATGCCATGTCTTGTTGTAGACCAAGATGTCATCGAAGAAAACCAAGACTGGTTTCCTCAACTAATCCCTGAATATGTGGTTCATACAAGACTGGAACATAGTGGGTGCATTGATTATCCCAAATGGCATAACCATGAACTCAAAATGTCCAAAGTGACATCGAAATGTCATCTTCTCTATGTCCTGCTCTCGGATGTTGATCGGGTGATACCCAGAGCGTAGATCAATCTTTGAGAAGAAAATTTCCCCATGCAGTTCATCCATCAACTCGTCAATGTGTGGGATAGGATACTGGTTCTTGATGGTTTTCTTGTTCAAGGCTCGATAATCAATGCACATCCTCATGGCGCCATCCTTCTTTAGCACTAAGACAACTAAAGAAGCGAATGGATTGTTGCTCGGACTGATGTGTCCCATCGCTAGCAATTCCTTGATTGTCTTTTCTATCTCATCCTTGAATCTCCTAGGATGATGATAGGGGGGGTGATCATCGGTTTGGCCCCCTCTTCCAACTCAATGGTGTGATAAAACCCCCTATCAGGTGGTCTCCATGGTGGAATCGACTCAAAAAATTATTAATGTCATCCCAACAAATTCTTGATCTCTGTATGATATTGTTGTCGACCCTTTGAATCCTTCCACGTAGTGATCAAACGCTCGGAAGCATATGCTACCTCCCCATGTCTGAATATCCTCTCCATCCTCTTGGTTGAAACTATCATGGGTGCTCCTGTCGACATACCTTTTAGAACAACCTTCTTCCTGTCATGGTCTATGAATCCCATCTCCAAGGTTTGGTAATTGGTGGTGATTTTTCCCAAGGTAATCATCCACTAGACTCCCAACACCACATATGTGTCAGATAGGTCAACCACATAAAATGTGTCTCTCACTGTGTAGTTTCCTAACTTTACCTCCAAGTCTAGAACTCTGTCTAGACATTCCACTGTGTGGCCATATGCTACTACAACATCAAACCCCTCAAACTCCTCTGTCTGAAGTGCCCATCTCGATACTAGTGAAGCATCAATGAAGTTGTGGGTGGCCCCACCATTTATCAGGGAGATTGCCCATTTCCCCTGAACAGTCCCTCTGATCCGGAGGGTATCATACCTGGGAACACCAAAAAGGGTCGCTATGACTCCTCCCTTTGTTGGTTTCCTCCTGTTATCCTGCTCAGGCGGCTGTGGGACTACTAGAGGATGGGCTCATGTCGGTGTCGGTGGTCTACGGGGAGGTTTCTCCTCTGCCTATGATGACTCCTCCTCTAAGCTAGTGGATCCATTATCCTTCTCCTCCTCCTCACTGTCCACACTATCTTATGCCACCTCAATATAATGAATCTCTCCCTTACCCATGCACCTGTGGCCTGGGACCCAAGGGTCTCTGTTGTTGAAGCAAAGATTCTTCCTCATAAGCTCTCACGTAGTCTCATCATCCAACTTCTCCTTACCCTTCCATTCTCTCTAGAACGGCTTCTTGTCTCGATCCTTCTGGGGTATGAAGGGTTTGGAAAAGGTTTTAGTCTTTGGCACTGAGTCTGCCAAATCTTGAGTGCGAAGGATGGCATCCTACAAGGTGGGAGGCCTGTATGTCTTCACTCATCCTCTCAAAGTCTCTGTGAGTCCCTCTGTGAATAGCATGATCAGCCTAGGCTCTAATATATCTATCATTGCCACGGCTACCCGCTGAAACTTCGTGATGAACACCTCTATTGTGCTAGTTTGACTCAACTGGGGCTATATCCCTGAAGTGGATCTCGAGATCCCTCCTATGAAACATGTCCATGAGCCTCTCTGTCAACTCCCTATAGGAGGTGATGCGACTGTGACCCAATGTCACCAATCCATCATACCACCACTCATGTGCCTCACCCTCCAAGTGTAAGGTCGTGAAACTGATGGAATGTGTCTCGGTCATCTAATTGAGCTTGTAGTATGTGTCTAGCTTCTATACCTAAGCTCTAGCGGTGCATTTGGATGATCCGTCGAAAGAAGGTATGGTGAGCTTACCAACTTTTCGGATGAAATCCATATTATGCCCATGTTGTTATTACGATCCTCCTCTCTGTGGCTCTGTGGGGCGGTTCCTGAGTCTTAGTCCACAGTGCTCGACTAGGGTCATGTCCTGATGGAAGTCATGACCCAATGCTGCGTACTCCTTCCGATACTCTGCTATGTCCTCTGCATGAGTGGTCGGCCTTTGTGCTATCGATGGTTGTGCTGCTACTGGGGGTGCCCTCTGGAAACTGGGAAACAAGGGTCTGGGAATCCTACTCGCAGAGGTGTATGTGTGAGTGGTTGACTGGGTTCTACTGCCTACTCCTGAGTTCCCCTGTGTTGCATGCAAGGCTTGTGTGTCCAAGGTCGCCACTCTAGTCAGTCTATCAACCACCTGTGCCAAGGACTGAGACATGATTCGTTGACTAGCTAACATATCGTTGATAACCTGCATGAAAGTTGTCTCTGGTTCCATGGGGGCCTTGCCACTGCCCTCTAGTCGCTCATATCTGTCTCCTAGCATCCTCTCTACCTCACGCTTTGCCCTTCTCTCTGCTTCTCTGTGTGCCTCTTCATCTTCCTCTGAGCTAGGAGGAAAAGGAGGAAAGTCAGGCCTAGACCTTCTTTCCCTACGCTTGTTGTGTTGGGTATGTGTTATATTCTTTGCATGTGTGTGTGTGTGGGTGCGTCAGATACGACAACTGCGTCTGATGATCCCTTCACCTAGAGCTTTGTCGTTGCGTCGGGCACTTCCTAGGCGGGTGCCATGGGGGGGCAGGTATGCCCCCCCTGGTTATGCACAGCGTTCGGCACCGGGGCCGATGGGGTTCAGGGCAGCGTTCAACACCAAGCGATAGCCCAGGGCCGATGGGGTTTGGGGCAACGCCCCGAAATTTTTTTTTTGGGGCGGTTTTTTTTTGCTATTTTTAGCTGATTTGTAAATTAATCCCGGATTAAGGGATTAGGGTTTTGGTATCTACGGAATACCTAAAAACATTGTATATATTGTATGGCGAATGGTGAAATTGGATATCATGAAAATAAGAAAGGTTTTCCCGATTGAGGGTTTCCGGTAAAAATCTCTGTGTACTCTGTGTATGAGCCATTGATTAATTTATGTATTGCTTAAGAATCTATATGCATTTCTTTACTTCGCAGGTTTAAAACTTACATGTTGTAAGTGACATATTCATCACCTACGTGTTCACAACCCTCTGGGTCTTTTGTTGCACTCATCGTCTTTAGTCACAGGCTGGCAAGACTAAATCTTTGATACCACTGTAATGTTCTTGACTTGGCTAGTCTAGGAAATGTTGCTAATGTGTGCGTAGGATTAATTGTTTACAGCATATAAATGGTCATACAAATAATAAATGCGACAAATGACTACAAGTTTAAATTATGATATCTCTGCATAGTACAAAGGTTGAATGCGGATGAATAAAATGAATCACACAACTAGACCAAAAGACAAAAGGATCTTAGTCGGAATACAATAAGAAAACTAAATGATAATACCCAAAATAGGTGATCACTGTGTGATCAATGGATGTGCTAGAACTATGGCAGCTCGTACGGTAACTGCTAGAAGTCTGGAAAGTTCGCCCTGGCAGCTATACCTCTCGGAATGGCCTGGAAACTATCCCAAATGATGCGCTCTGCTCTATTTCTCAGTCCTAGTAACTGTCGGATCCCTCTGCTGGTGGGTTTGGACCTCGAATGGATCCCCCTGGGGGAATACGCCCCTCTCTCACTCGCAAAATGTGCCCTAGTGATTCCACCATCGAAATTGGCTGAGATGTGTCTAAAAATGACCACCTTGGTCTACAAGGAAATGGGTCGAAAGGGTTTCCCTGAATATGGCCTGATGCTCGCTCGGGAACCCTGAATGTATCCGCCAAAAGTGTAGCACTTCCAAGTCTGGAAAATGTGCCCCAAATGATTCCTCAGTCAGAATATTACGAGGTACCAGGCAAAATATGTGCCTTGCCTTCCTCTCAAATGTGTCGAAGGGAAATCTCAGAATTCTCCCTGGATGGGAAAAGTCAATCCCCTAAACCTCCTCAAGATCTGTGCCCTCACCCTCGATAAGTGTGCGCTTGCTGCTAGACCCTGTGTAACTGCTGCTGGAGAATGATGGAAGACCTGTGCAATCTTCCCAATGACTAGGTTGTGTCTCTCAACACTAAAATCATCCAACTGGTGTCTTCCTCCTGGAATCGACTGAACTATCTCTCCTGAGATGCACCTCTCTCCTCAATGACAAGTCATAATCTGCATAATGATGAATTAGGTCATTGACTCTTCTCTTATAGCTTTCCAAAACCCTAATTCACTGTTGAATTCTAATTTTAGCTCATATGTTCTGATTTTAGCTCGTAATGACTTAAAAATGCTTCTAACCATTTTTAGCTCAATGTCACTTTCTGAACGTAACACCTTTGAATGGAGTGACCTCTAGTAACCATGTTTACCCCTTTTCTAGCCCTGGCTATAGTCTAATGGGGCGGTTTAGACCATTAAGCCTCCTCTCTAGAGATCTTATTTGGAAAGGGACATTACACATTCAAGATGAACCTCTTAAGCCCAAGGAAATTATATCCATAGAAGACAACAAGATTCCTAAGGGCTTGACTCCTCTTGAGAGTTTGTTTTCATCGAGTGATGTAGGCAATAAAGAGAAACATAAAGAAGAGGAGTCAAGAAGGAAGGTGGGTAAAACCATCTCCTTGAACATTGGGGCACTCGAATCTTCAAGGAATGTTAAAATAAGTGTCCAATGTTCTAATAAAGAAGAAATGAAGTTGGCCAAGCTACCTGGTAGATTTCAAGATGTTTTTGCTTGGTCTTATAAGGATCTTCATGGTTTTGATCCTGGTCTTATACATCATGCTATCCCCATCAAGGAGAGCATGAAACCAGTTAGGCGGAAACTAAGACCTATTAACTCTGCATTTAAAGTAACTTTTCAAAGGGAGTTGGAAATTTTCTTAAGGTCTGGGATCATTTTTCCAATCTACCCTGAATGGGTTTCCAATTGGGTACCTGTTTCAAAGACTACTGATCATATTAGAACCTGCATTAATTTTAGCACCTTTGGTCAGGGTATTATGAGAAATCATTTTCCTCCTCTTAATATGTAAATGATTCTACAACAGTTTGTAGGGTCACAGATGAGGTCCTTACTTGACTTTTTTTGGGGCTACAGTAAAATCAAAGGAAAAGGGGCAGATGTTCACAAAACCACTCTTATCACAAATTGGCATACCATGACTTATAAATGCTTGTTTTATGGCTTACCTGATGAAAGTACCGCTTTTAAAAGACCTATACACACAACTCTTCCTGAATTGATCAGTATCCATATCTACCTTGATGATCTAATTATATACGTTAAGGGGTTGGTAATTACCTCAGAGTTCCAAGTGTTATTTTTGGGTCCGTTCAAAATTGTTTTTGTCATGGATACTAAATCTTACATTCTAAAGGATTTACAGAGCAATTGTTTTCCTACAACACTAACGGTTCTCGCTTGAAACATTACAAGGGACCGATGTGAAAATTTATAATGTTGTTTGGATTTTCTATATACTAGTAACCTAGCTCTACTTTCAATTTTGCACTATTTCTTTTCTGCTTTACAGTAGTTTGACTTCTTCTTTTTGTTTTTAAAACATTTCTTACTGCTTTTTACATTTTTGTCATTTTATTGTTGCTATTTTAATCTTTGCAATTTTACTTCTGTTATGATTTTGTTTCCTACCATATCTAGTCAGTTTGGCAAAAATAAGATGTTGGATCCGTTCTTCCACAGTGACACTCCTGCAAAGCATTGTTAGTCAATAAAAATAAATCTTACACAGTTGTTATGATGTTTCCCCTGAAGGCACCCTTGAATTTGCTACCTATTTCCACTGTTGTCTAGAAAACAAAAATTGGGTTATCCCCCGCTTCTACTTTCCTTTTCGTCATCCATTTGAGAATTTAAGAGAGCAAGTCCATAAAATTTGTCCTTGAAGTTAAGAGTTGATCCCGGTTGGACAATTATGCAGACTGTTGGCACAGGTGCAGACCCGGGGTTCAACACTTCAACAGTGCACCAACAAAACCCTAAATACCGGCCCTTTCGGCAACACCTGCGAAGTATATGAAGTCTCACCCGAGGTAGAGGCAGGGGGGGTTGTAGGACTCAAGTGTCTACAAACTAGTTGGGACATAGATCTGTGATCACAATACTTAACAGATAACTTAGCAATTAACATTCATTAGTATTTAATCCTTTATTCACATCACAGGTAAAACCCTAATTACAGAACAACACAGTATTCAACAAGATCTATTACATCCAAGCACTTAGCACATAGAAATCGATTAGATATAGCATTCATTCATATCACTAAGCACTAAGCTACTTCATCAGATGCATCTAACATACATAAAGATTCAGTACTAAGCATAAATCACATCAATAACACAAAGCAATCACAACACAGGATATACGTGATTCACCCCCAGCGTGGGGCTACGTCCACCAACTCTTCTTCTTCTTTATTATCTTCTCTCAATATTATTACATGCACAGAGCCACAAAACCAACTCCGCATAGGATAGGAGATATGTGCACACTTCGCCAGATCCTCCTTCCTCGAGTAAGGTCATAGCACAAATCCTTCTGCACACAAGCTTCTTACAGTCACTTTCACTTAGCTCTGCAAGTCTCTAACACAAAGTATGCACAAAACCTCTAGATCCGCACTAAGTAGATTCTACTAGGTCTATCCTTTCTTACATCGCGTAGATATCTATTTGTACATTAAAAATGGGGCCTAAACATGGGTAAACCCATGGGCCGACATCCCATACCCGTTACATAAACCCTAATCCCCAAAAATCCCATAAAAAGGGGGCGAGATCCCACAATCTCCACTTTGCCTGGGCGCTATATCTTCGACTAGCCTGTCGAAGTCCAAAAAGTGGTCAAACACGACCAAGGTTATCCAAAACTTGCTTGAGGGCGAAAAGGCCCCACCCACTCACCTGTGACTCATCCTGAGTCACTCTGATCCGGGAAACTCTGCTTCGAAGGCCTCGAGCTTGGCTCGAGATGCCTCAACTTGCTACTTCACCAGAGCCTCTTGCTCGGTGAATTCTTGAATGACTGTCTCAGTCACAGGTCCTTCCAAGCATTGTTCCACTGTGGTGACCACTTGTTCCAGCTATGCACCTTGTCCCTCTATCTCCTCAAAAAGTGTGTAGGCTTCATCTTGTACCGGTTGGAGTCTCTAGGTCACTTCCATGACTTTACTTTGGATGGCATGGACCTGTTTTTGAACTGTGTGTTGTTCCTGTGACCTTTTCATCTTCTCAATTGCTAACAGTACCTTCAACTGTTCTTGCACTGTCGTCAATTGTTGCTTTTCTTCCTAGAGATGTGACTCCAATGTCCTTAGTTATGGATCCTCTGCAAGGCACTCATAATTCTACGCACTTCGATTGCTTAATTTCTTGCATTCTGAGGCCAACGCCTTGATTTTTTCGACTGCGCTCCTGGCACTTTCTTCTCTCTAGTCTCACACTTCCTGTGGAGTGCTTGGTACTGCTTGTAGTTCCAGTTCTACCACTCTTGCTTGAATATGTTTAATAGCTTCAGCTACCTTCTCCACTTGACTCTTCATTGTGTCTTCTTCTATCTATGTGAGGCCCGACACAGAGTGAAGTGATCCGGTGACTGCCTCCTTGACTCCCATCTGCTCTATGAGCAGTTGTTCTTTTTCCTTTTGGATATGTGCTTTATCCTCTGCAAACTTCGCCTGGAGTTCAAATTTCTCTTGTTGCGCAACCCGACGTTGCTCTAAGGCTTCTTCCTTTGCTTGCTTTAATGCCTCTGTGGCCTGCTCCTTTTCCTCCTGGACCCGACGAAGGTGAGCCTCTGTCGAATCTTTTAATCTGTGTAGTTGGGCAGGCTCATCTCCTACTTCTATACCTTCGGATGATGACGATGGCGTTGTAGACACTGTGTGGCTCAAGTAGAGGTCTTGTTGTACCCCTTTGAGCTCTACCTTGATCTTGTCAAACATTGTCTCTTGTTTGTCTTCACTTCACTGCAAAATGTCCTCTAAGGTATCTGATACAACGGCGATGATAAGGTCAATATCATCCACCGTGAGTATAGTCTGTAATTGAGGATTATTTTCTCGTGATTTCTTTCGTGCTAATGGTTTCTTCAAGAAAATATTTCTTTTTTAAGATGTCTTAGCCTCCGTGATGGGATCCTTAGGCGGTCTCACTTCACCATATTCTTGTTTGTTTTCTTCCCCTTCATTCTCTTCCTAGTCTACTTCATCATCTCCTCCTCCTCCTGGTGAATCTGGTGTAGTTTCCTTTGATGTGTTGTTCATTTCCTGTACTTCTTCCTTCGTCTTCCTTCTACTGTTGTTGGTTCCATCATACTCTTCTCGAGTGACTACAGGACTTCCAATGAGGTCGGGGTCGAGAGTTATGTATGTTCGACCAGTACAAGGAACTTTGCAAGCCATTCTTTGGTTATTTCTTCCATGTCCTCCTCTGTGAGTTTGTAATAGGACTGGAGCTCTTCCTTTTGTTCGTCCCCATGCACAGTGATGTAAATAAAATTCCTATCTGTGCAGAACTTCGCAAGTGGCATGAACCTATGCAGAGTATTTGGCGTCGTGCAAGGGAAAGATTCAATGGCCCACTTCAGCTGTAAATAATATGTGTGGAACACCGCATTGGATTGCCATTGTTTTTCCATGTCGCTCAAATACCAGAGTGTAGTGAACTTCGCGGCCAGTGGTTTAGACAGCTCAATTTCAGGGAAGGTCGCTCCTTCTAGCATCTCCCAAGCATGAAGGCAATGAGAATCAACAACCAACTAAAATGAAACTCGTAGCCCTGGTCCTATGCTTCGTAGAAATCTTTCTCCAACTGGTTGACGAGGTAGCTCGCCCAGTTCATTTGCATCCCTTCGATGCATTTTCCTGCGAGGTCGACAACGAACCCCATGACCTGCGTTGGTTTGTTCTTCCTGATGAGCTTACCAGCGATCAAATGGCAAGCTAGGCGCACTGCACCATTTTGGATGGAGGCTACCTTGTAGCCCCGCTTCCCCTTATCTACATCGTCGTAAGTTTCTTTTATGCACTGCGCCAAGGCACAATCTGCAGCCTTCCCTAGGTAAAAATTCTAAGGGTCGGGTCTTTGCATGCTCAATCTGGTGATCTGATGGATCAGCGTCAGATCTACGATGATGCGTCGATCCAACCACAGGTAACCACCATGGTAGCATGACAGGAGGAGTTTAACGCATGCGTTAACCTCCTGATGTCTATCGAAGTGTGGTATCTTCATCACGTGAAGGATGGTTGATCTCACGATGTCCATGGTCCACGTATGGGGGATTATCTTCGACTTCTTCCCCGTTTTCTTGGTCAAGTACTACTTGAATGGTGCGAGCATGCCATAGTTCTTGCGGCATCCTAACTTGAAGTCACTAATCTTTAGCGTCATAATATGTCCTAATTGCAGTCCAACTACGCGTATCCCCTTCGGGAGGTACACAGTGATTAGTGTATATTCAAAGTCCCTCGGGACACTATCACGACTAACCGCGTCAGCCAGAGGTAGGTTATAGTCGTGCAGGATTGATGGGATGAGCTTTGCATTTGCGAAGTCATCGCGATGCTTGCTTCGTTTCTCAATCGCAGTTAGGGATGGCCCAGATCGACATGCAGACGATGGGCAAGCTTACAATCCTCTCATCAATGAGGCATGTGCTCTTGCGGACAAGACCTTCTCATCCATGAGGTTTATTAGGATCTCATCAACAGATTTCTCTACTGTGATAAGGTTGTTCGACATGCACACTCATGATCAAATGTCTCGGATAGGTGGAAAAATGCTCAAGGTAAGTAGAACAGGTGGCGAGGTCTCAATAAGCACTGTGGGAAAGCAATTAGTTCTCTATGGGCTCGGATAATCACAATTCATGAAAGTTTCCTCGGTGCAACGCGCGATGGGATAAATAGACAACGTCGTAACGGACTCCTCCAATGGGCATGAATGCCTCAATCAATACAATTCCATCTGTTAGGGCGCGGTTCCAATGGTCCAATAGTGAATGTTTTGGCAATAACTGTGTTTCTAGCCATTCTAGAGCGTCAGTCTAACGGTTGGGACACCTCCAACAGTCATATTGCTTTGTTGTGGTGAAGTGTCAGTCGATGTTGTTCTGCTATTCCGACAAGGTTCAAGTTCTGCAAGCCTTCCTTCTGCAAAATCCTCTCTGGAACCTTCTGCAATTTTTCTAGCTTTGTTTTCTTCTTACTAAGCTTTCTTTCTTTCTTCCTTGTGATCTGCGTCTTTGGATTCCTCTTTCCATTATTGTTCTTATCTTTTCTTAGCATAGTAACTTCGCACTGTTGAGGATCTTTCACAAGGTTCAAGGATAATACTTCTTCTCTTACTGTTTCTGGAGTAGGTGCTCTACTCTCCTGCATCGATAAGTTCTTTAAGCTTTCTTGTGGTCTTTTGACTTCGACAGCCAGGTCTCTAGTCCTTAGTCTCTTCGAATTTTCTTCTTGTTCTTCTATTAAGCGCGTTATTCTCTTAGCCGTGAAATCTCTTAATTTTTGTTTTTTTTGTTCTATATCTTCCTCTTCTTCTTTTCATCGGATCTGATCTCTCTCAATCCAATTCCTTCCTAACAAAAGTGAAAAAGGAGCGTTGTTCTCAAAAAACTTAATGACCTCGAATTCTTCTTATGTCGATGCTCCATGAGAACTCATAGGTACATGAGCAAGTCTTCCACATAGGTTTATCATTTTTCCTTTAAACAATCATATTCCTCCCAATGAAGGAATCATAGTAGGCTTTCCTAAAATTTCCCAAGTACTTTCTGTCATAATGTTCACCTGTGTTTCTACGTCCAATACACAGTCTATGTCGAAGTCTCCTATTCTTGTTTCTTTTCACTCTTTCTCTTTTAAGATCTTTGATAAACTGATGTCTCTGTGATCATTCAGTGTTTCTTTCATCTGCAATAATATAGCCTCGGATTCTTTTTGGTTCTTTAGTATAGCCTTAGTTTCTTGACCTTCTTCATGGTTTTCTTGTCTCATGTTCATCTTTTAAACTTTAGCAATCATTCTAGGGCAATCCAAAACTTCATGTCCAGTAGCCTTACAACAAAGGCAAATAGGACCTCTACCAGGGCATTCCTTAGCAAGATGTCCCAGTCTTCTGCAATTATAACATAATGTCAATCCTCTCTTTCTCATAAACAATCCCTAACCTTTCTTGTACTGCACAAAAATGTCAACCACCAAGGTGAAGCAGGGCAAAAAGCATAATGTCAACCACCAAGGTGAAGCAGGGAAAAAAGCATAATATCCAAGCATATATCATGAAATCTAAAGCAATCTAAGATACAACATACTTAAATGCCTCAGATATTGAAATGATTCTCACCATAATACATGCCGTGTACCTCATGGAGCAAAGCCCACTGCCTTCTAGAAGCCAACTGGTGTGGTGCATGCCATCTGAAAATCTATGACCTCTGTGGTGGTGAGAAGGGTCTCCATCTGTGAAAAAGGATATTTCTAGTCATCTAGTCTCTCTGTACTCCATATCTACAACCTGAGGGCCTCGATACATGATCTCCTTAGTTATCCACAAAATGGGGATAACAAGCCCCTTTCAATAGTGTGGTTTAGACATCATTGGGGAAATGAATCCCAATTCATGACAACTCCAAAAATATATATTGATAGCAATTGATTATTTCACAAGGTGGACAGAAGTTGTGCCTATGAAAACAGTAAATGAGAACCATGAGATTTCTTTCCTAGAATCCCACATCGTTACCAGGTTTGGTTCCCCTTAATCTCTAGTGTTTGATAATGAAAAATATTTTACATCACTAAAATTGACTAAATTTTCTCTTGAAAAGAACATAAAAATCAAATATGTAGCCAACTATTATCCCCATGGAAGTGGTCTTGTGAAGTCTACTAATAAAAATTTGATCAGAATCCTTAAAAATATTGTGACCAATCATGAGAGAAGTTTGCATATATCTTTGCAAAATGCCCTCTGAGCTGATAGAGTGACACCAAAAGCATCCTTAGGGAATCCTCCTTTCTTCCTAGTGTATGGTAAAGTGACTATTTTACCTACCCATGTGTTTTTTGCTTCCCTACAACTATCCCAGTCTGCCCAAGATAGTAATTGTCCAGTTATGCAACAAATATTAGACACTCTTCTTAAACTAGATGAATAAATAGATAATGCCAAGGGAAAGCTATACCAACATCAAGTGATAGTAAAACATTGGTTAGATAAAATTCCAATTGGAAATAAAGATTTTCAAGTTGGGGACCTAGTTCTGAAGTGGGACAAAACCAATGACCCTAAAGGAAAACATACTAAGTTTCAATAGTTGTGGCTTGGTCCTTATCAAATTCATGAGAAAATTGGAGCTGGAAATTTTAAACTCAAGACTATGGAAGGGGAGACTGAAGAGCTCCTTGTCAATGGCCAGATATTAAAGAGATATTTGTCATGATCTCCTAGGGCGATTTAGTTTTGTATATAGTAGTTCTATTTTCCTTGTTTGCAAGTTATTTTTGATGGAGGAGGCACTATATTTTGAAAACTAGGGACAACTGAAAAATTGAGAGGTGAAAACCTCCATGCCAACATAGCCTCCATGGCCTTTGTCGTCCTGAATCAGTGAATTCGCCAACATATTCTTTATTCATGGAGTGGAGTCACCAGGTGAATAGGTATGCAATCTATCTGGTCACAATCCTTGCTCACCATCAAGAACTAGTAGTAATATTTGTCATACATCCCAGGGAAAATCTTCAACTTCATCCCCAGCAACGGCACCAAAAATGTTAGCACTAGAAGTTGTTCTTAGACTGCTTTAAGAACAAGCCTAATACCCATCAAAATTTGAAAAATTAAATCGATTTAAATTGAGTGGATCAACAAGAAAGAACAAGAAAGAGGGCAATAGTCAAAAATGTAGATCAATGATCTACCATTGGGCATGGAGTCAAAACCACTCTGCAGATTGAAGGCAATCAAGCTAAATATCAAGTTAAGATCTTATATGATGATTATTAGAAGAAAGGAAAGTGAACAAAAGAAGAATGTCTACTAAACAGAGATTCTCTCTGCAGAATAGATTGAAAAATGCTTGAACAGAAACAATGATTAACAGGTCAGCTACAACAAATCCTTTGTTGCTTAGGGATCTGTTAGTCAAAGGCAGAATTTGATCCTCAAAACCTGCAATATATTCAATCAAGAATATAACAAAATAAATGGAAAACAAAGAAGACAATCTGATAAACAACTCTCGTGAATCTTTAATGGCAGAAATGTTGAGTACAAACATGCCCTCGGGCTTACAAATAAGCAGCTAAATTGCTCCTCCAGCTCTCTCCTCTCTTGGATCATGAATCCAACCCTTTCCTCAAAAAACCCATTGTTATATATAGTGTATCAATCATTCCTACTCTAAATAGGTTGAATAACAAGTGGTTGCATTGGATTCCCTTTTCTCTAGGAGTTGTTACAACAAGGTGAAACATAAAATCCACCTAGCTCCTATTTTTTTGGATCTTGTCTATTGTGATAAATACCTTTTGAAATAGGTCATGTTGCTTGATTTGTTGATGGAACACATGTCCCTCATGTCCAAATACCTCCTAGGAAACCATTTGAACCCCCTCAGACAGGTGGAAGCCCTCCTACAACTCGGATTTATCAAATTGTTAGAGTTTGCAGAGCAATTTCAAGATTTGCTGCAAACTTTCCTGTAGATGATGATTTCAACTTTTCTCCCAAACGACGAACTGGGTTAGGATGATTTTTTGTCAGAAGTCCAATATATTATGATACATCTCCAAAAATGATTTCAGAAGAACCCAGATCGGAATTTAAAAGTTATGATGAAAAAATGACTCTTTTGTGTACTAATTCGCTACAAATTGTATCAAAATTATGAGTTTGCAACGCCTTTGATAGCACGCCCTGCGAACTTTCCTGTAGGTGCCTTTTTAAATTTAATTTTGTTTTTGACTTTTAAAACTTGCACAACAAGTTGAGAAATCCTTCTAGAACCTGCTACAAACTTCTTGAAACATGAATTAACCTTGGAGAAATCATATGAATATGGTAACCTCGGCTCAAGACCCAAAATCCTTACTCGGGTTATAATCATATGCACAACAACAGTTTGAGTATGAACAAGCTGCAAGTAGGAGGTGCGAAAAGAAGAACATAAATCCAACTTGGATGGGGTTGCAGACAGGCAGAATTTGAAGCAACTCTGTGTAAAACAAAGGGTTTGCAACGCACTTGTTAAATTTACAACGCAAGTTCACAGCGCGAGTTGGGCTAGGTTTTTAGTACAGGCTTGCCAGACTTTCCACGTCTGAGGAGAAAATTGATTTTTGAAACATCAAAACCTTGGACCTGAATGAATCTTAGTTGAGGAGGGTTTGCTCTATCAAAAAACAGAGGGTTCACAGCAATAGTTTGCAGCGCACAATTTGCAGCATCATCAAAAATATAGTGGATTAGGTTATTGTTGCAAGAGGAAACTGCAATTTGCTCATTTTGGTATAATATAACAAACTTGAAGATTTCCAAAGTTTAGGATACCAATATTGGAGGCTTTTGATTAGTGCAAAGAGTTTGCAGCGCAGAAAATATGTAACAGTTTGTAGCAATATACAATGGTTACAAGAAAGAAATATAAGCTTGCATTTGGATGATGAGAACATGTAACCAAAGACTGCATGAAGGCTTTAAACTGAGAGACATATCTGAACAAAAATTTCCCTCTTCTGATAATGATGACAACCACCATCATGAATGAAATACTTTTGTAATTGTACTCTTATCAGCTTTATATACCTTGACTCATGTACATCCTATGTGTTAACATCTAGCTCCACAAGGGATGGAGACCTCCCTGTGAGGCTCCAAGAACATGTAAGTTCCAGTACCTTATCCATTGATCCTTGCAAAATAGAGACCTGAGAGCTCCTCTACTCATTTATTGAAATCTAAAACTATTCTCACACTGTAACCTGACCACACTATGCAAATTGAATGTTGTACTCAAACTGAAAACCAACTATTTGCATGGCAAGCTTATTTATGCACACTCCTACTCCTACTCCAATCAATTGAATTTTTGCTTGATCAAGTGTAATCAACTTTCCAATGAATCCATAAAAGCATCTAACTGATGAAATGTAATCCTTGTTTGTAGCTAAGTAAGAAGACATGAAGAGAGCATATCATGAACAACAAAAATTCCACAAAAAACATGTACTCACAGCTGCAAATTGATGAGATGCCTAAACTTGCAGCATTTGGGATCTGTGGAACTGACAAATCCATCCAGGCTGCTATTAGATCCTGAAACTTATAAAAAGCCTCAAGCTGATCCAAGAAAGGAAATTGCATCAGTGTAAGATCTTCTACAATTTGATTTGTCTGCAAAACTGAAAATTTTTGTAGGATGATATCACTGTTGATCATATGTTGTTCAATATTTACGGCAGATTCAAGTACAAGAATGATGAATGCAGACTTGTTGATCTTTGGTGGTAGTTGGTGGAGTAATTTCTTTGACCATTTTTGCTCATCTAATTTATGTTCTGCAAGGCAATCTTCAACTTGTTCTTTATGATCGAACAAATCTGGCGTATTCCTTTTGGAACTACATCGCCTCTCCTGAGATATTTTTGACTCATGAATAAAAATATTAAATCTTTAATCTTCACAAATTAGTGGTTGTTACTGGACAAATCGGTAAGTGCTGACACGAACTAATCTCCCTAACTTCAACAAGAAATTAGAACAAAACATGACAGAATACAAACTTTTCCCTAGATTTCCATTGTAATAAATACTAGTTCGATGAGGGATAAACGACATACTGTTTAAACGTTGCTTTATCCTTTCTAGTGTCGTCCTCACTCCATCTCAAGTTCTGCAGGATGTTGAACCTATTGAGAAACAAAAACCAAAAAAGAGAGAGAAACGATATATATATTCCAATGAAACCTATGCATAAGATCAAGGAGTTATGCAATAAAAATGGAGACACTTTTATAGGAATGAAATGTATTACTATATTATATTGATAAAAGTGGAGAATACAACCTATGCCTTGATGTTGCAAGGTCCCTTCCGATGGCCCTTTGCCTCAACACACACACCTTTGCTCCAATTCCTTTGATGAAGAGTATACACAACTTGACTTGGAAAGCTAAAGCAAAGCTATCACAAGCACAATCTTCAGCAGAATTATTCATACATAAGCCAGCCTAGCTTTTCTCATGAGAGATCCCTCCTTATATAGAGTGAAGGGGAAGGGATGAAGGGATTAGGATGATCCCACAAAATTAGAGAAGTAGGTGAGATCCAAACCGATCGGAGGCCACCCCATCCTTTTGAAGAGTCCATTCTATAACCTTCGAGAAATTCTTCTTTTTCCTTCGTTTAAACATCGTCGCACCCTTAACATTGAGCAACCTGCGACGATGTCGTAGGCCACTGTGGTGCAGCCTGTGGCAATTTGGAATCTTCACACCCTTAACATTCAACAAGGTGCGACAATCCTTCTTTACAGGGTTTTTCAATAAGGAAAAGATGATTCCATCTCTCATGGAAAGTCTTATTTCTTCAATATCCTTCAGGGAATATGCAAAATGATCTTTCTTCTAATCGGCGATACACATATCATCAGTGGTCACGAGGGTGACGAAAATAATGTGTAACATTGGTTTTTCTTGGTCTTCAACATTATTGTCTCCATAGTGATCAAACAAAGGTGGACCATTAAGGGATATAACTTGAGAAATCTTCTCATAAGCTTTTTCAATGATGGGTTCATTGTATGATCCTGCAACAAAATTCTATTGAAAATACACTTTCTCTTCTTCATAACCAGAAAATGGAGTTTGTTCAACTTCAAATATGTCATAAACATGTTGATTTAAACAGTGGTTAACATGATCTACTATTTTTTATCTTGAAAAATCTCTTCAACCATTTCATGATCAATTTTTTATTGCACATGACTATCATTTATTTCAAGATCTAAAGATTCCTTCTTTAAAAATTGTTGATCTTGAACATGCAGTATGAAATATAAATGCAAGGAATCAAAAAATTGTAGATCATGACCATCTTTTTCAAGCTCCTCTTTAATATAACAGTTTAAAATGTTTTCTTCATAAACTAACTCTTCTTTAATTTTTGTTTCAACAAGACCTTCATAAAGTTCATTATCATAGGAAAAATATATTGTCCTTTGAGCTCAAGATTCAGATTTTTCACAAAAAATGTCAAGATGCAGTTCATGTGGAAAGTACATTTTACAGTGTTTGTTCAATGCAGCATGGAAATATCTCAAGGAACATATGGTAGAAGTAGGAAGAGAAAAATATCATTCTCATGCATCACCCTTTAAAGAGTACATGAACATTTTCATCAATACATCCTCGTGAAGTATGCCTAGTTGATCCATGCATTGATGAAATGTAACAAGATGTTGGGAAGGATTATCCTCCTTCTCTTCTTTGAAAACAGGAAGATAATCCATCCATAATAATGGAAGAGGCATTAGATTTTCAAAACTAGGGACAACTGGAAAATTGAGAGGTGCAAACATTCGTGCCAAGATAGCCTCAGTGGCCTTTGTCATCCTAAATCAGTGAATTCACCAATATATTATTTCTTCATGGAGTGGAGTCGCCAAGTGAAAAGGTATGCAATATGTTCTATCACCAATCCTTGCTCACCATTAAGAACTGGTAGTAATCATTGTCGTACAGACTAGGGAAGATCTTCAACTTTGTCCTCGGCAACGGCGCCAAAAATGTTAGCACTAGAAGTTGTTTTTAGAATGCTTTAAGAACAAGACTAATACCCATCATAATTTGAAAAATTAAATCAATTTAAAGTGGGTGGACCAACAAGAAAGAGGGCAACAATCTAACTGTAGATCAATGATCTACCGTTGGGCATGGAGTCAAAACCACTCTGCAGATTGAAGGCAATCAAGCTAAATATCAGGTTAAGACCTTATATGATAATGATTATAAGAAAGGAAAGTGAAAAAAAAGAAGAATGTCTACTAAACAGAGATCCTCTCTGCAGAACAAATTGAAAATGATTGAACAAAAACAATGATTAACAGGCCAGCTACAACAGATCCTTTATTGCTCAGGGATCCATTAATCAAAGGCAGCCTTTGATCCTCAAAACCTGAAATATATTCAATCAAGAAGATAACAAAATAAATGAAAAACAAAGAAGACAATCTGATAAATAACTCTCATGAATCTTTAATGGCAGAAATGTTGATTACAAATAGGCCCTCGGGCTTACAAATAAGCAGCTCAACTACTCCTCCAACTCTCTCCTCTCTTGGATCATGAATCCAACCCTTTCCTCAACAAAACCATCGTTATCTATAGTTTATAAATCCATCCTACTCTAAAGAGTTTGAATCCCAAGGGTTGCATTGGATTCCTTTTTCTCTAGGAGTTGTTACAACAAGGTGAAACAGAAAATCCACCTAGCTCCTATTTTTTTGGATCTTGTCTATTGTGATAAATTCCTTTTGAAACAGGTCATGCTGCTTTATTTGGTAATGGAACACATGTCCCTCATTTCCAAACACCTCCTAGGAAACCATTCAAACCCCCTTAGACAAGTGGAAGCCCTCCTTCAGCTCGGATTTATCAAATTGTTAGAGTTTGCAGCGCAATTTTAGGATTCGCTGCAAACTTTCTTGTAGATGATGATTTCAACTTTTCTCCCAAACGTCGAACTGGGTCAAGATGATTTTTGGTCAGCAAGTCCAATATATTATGATTCACCTCCACACACAAAAAAACAGGAGAACCCAGATTGGAATTTAAAAGTTATGATGAAAACATGACTCTGTTGTGTACTAATTCACTACAAACTGTCCCAAAATTACCAGTTCGCATCGCCTTTGACAGCACGCGCTGCAAACTTTCCTGTAGGTTACTTTTTACATTTAAAAATTATTTTGACTTCTAAAAATTGCACAACAAGTTGGGAAATCCTTCTAGAACCTACCACAAACTTCTTGGAACATGAAGTAACCTTGGAGAAATCATATGAATATGGTAACCTAAAATCATTACTCAGGTTATAATCATATGCACAACAATAGTTTGAGGATGAACAAGCTGCAAGTAGGAGGTGAGAAAATAAGAATAGAAATCTGACATGGATGAGGCTGTAAATAGGTATAATTTGAAGCAACTATGTGTAAAACTGAGGTTTTGCAGCGCACTTGTTAAGTTTGTAGCGCAAGTTCACAGCATGATTTGGACTAGATTTTTATGACAGGCTTACAAGACTTTCCACGTCTGAGGAGAAAAATGATTTTTGAAAGGTTAAAACCTCGGACCTGAATGACTCTCAGTTGAGGAGGGTTTTCTCTATCAGAAAACAGAGGGTTCGCAGCGTGCAGTTTGCAGCATCATCAAAAATATAGTGGATCAGGTTATTGTTGCAAGAGGAAACTACAATTTGCTCTTTTTGGTATAATATAACAAACTTGAAGATTTCCAAAGTTTAGGATACCAATATTGTAGACTTTTGATAAGTGCAAAGAGTTTACAGCGCAGAAAATATGTAACAGTTTGCAACAATATACAGTGGTTACAAGAAAGAAATATAAGCTTGCATTCGGATGATGAGAATAGGTAACCAAAGACTACATGAAGGCTTTAAACTGAGAGACATATATGACCAAAACTTTCCCTCTTCTGCTAATGATGACAACCACCATCATGAATGAAAGACTTTTGTAAATGTACTCTGACCAGCTTTCTAGACCTTGACTCTTGTACATCCTATGTGTTAACACTTGGAATAGGGGAATCTATGCTACCCATTTTTTCTAGTGGAGTGGGACATTAGGGGATTAAGGGTCACCAGTGGAAACCTTGAGATGAACAAATATTATAAATGTGGATAAAATCTTAAAGTTGTACATGAGGATAAATATCAATAGAGTTAGATGTGAGTATGATATTTTCTTTGCCATAGTGGTACTCATATGGAAGCTTCAGGACTTGCATGCAAATAAGAAATATCAACCTACAGGTGTCTTTTGGGTATTCTCTGAAATCTCCATTCAGTGCACACCAAATTGTTGATTCTATTATGCCTTTAGGAGATAGACCCATAAGGACAATAAGTATTGGAGTACCAACATATTTAAGAAAGTCTCATATCATCGTGCTTCCTTCACACCCTATTTGCATATGCAATAGTTATATACAAATCTACAAGGGTGGGTGCAATATAAAATAATAAGGAAGTTGAAAGCATTATTAATTGTGTGGGAAGTACAAGTAAACTCATCAGGGCTATGGACACTCGCTAGTAGCGGGGCCATGCTTGTATGATACCAAGGCAACTTCGTCGGGGCTATGGACACTCACTGGTAGCGAAGCAATGCCTGGAAAAGAGATTTGATGAACAAACATTGACATATAGTCAATTACAGAAGGCTCCTTTGTGGTGTTATACCCAAGCAAGGATTATATGCAGGTATAAGATTAAATCAATTAACCCCATATATTGGCTTACAGAGAATGCTTAGAAAAGTATCTAGAAGTTGTTATTAATTGTTTATATATTTCAGAAGAAAATCTTAGTGATGTGGAACCCATGGTACAAGGGAAAGGCTATGTTTTCATGGAGAACTATATCATAAATATCCTAGTGTAATACAACTTATGAGTTTCCCAAGAGTAGAGATAATTGGTGCATCCCATGTGTCGCCAATTAGTGTACCTGCAACAACTCCTAATGAATTTTCCTATTTCGGAAAAATTAAATGGGCCACATACTGAATTTTACCGTAACTATTAAAAGAGAAGGATGGTTCCCTGGGTCTAAGAATTCTTCTGGTAATTGCAAAAGGGAAAAAATTAAATCACTTTTGATGACACTTCATGCTATGAATCTGTTCAATGAAAGTGATTTTTTCTTAAACGATAATTGATTTTCGACTTTGGCTTTTATCGGATTCATTTAAAAAACTTCATTATGATTGGCTTGTTTTCTTTGAATCTTGCACATAGTAGACATGTGTTTCAACACTTCCTCATGATTGTCTCGCATGCCTTTTCTCATTCAGGGTCGTAGAATGATATATGACCTTGTGTAAAGTTCCCCCCACAGGGTGCAGGCCTATCGAGCCAAAACTTGCAGACTTTTTCCTAGTGGGATCATAAGATGATGCTTTATTATGATTTTCCTATAGCCTGTGACCTACAATCCTAGCAGGATCACCTTTTTTTGTTTGTTTTTCTCAAAACAACATGCCCTTTATTTGTCTCGAAACCCATGCCTCGCAAGCCTATTAGACTTAGCCTATTGATCTTATCCCATTGGGGTTGTGTGATAACTTTGCAGCATAAATTTACATGAGACTCTTTCCCATAATCCTTGCAGGAAAACCTTCACGGAATTTTCTCTTCGAGGTGGTAAATTAGCCTTACGAGAATATTCATGTAGCCCACGACCCACAAGCTTGTCAGGTTTTTCTTCACGGGCTATCTATGTCGGAATGTTAAGGTATCAAGTATCCTCCAACAATACTTTCTCCTGCAAGCTTATCCTCCCACTAGACTTTCTCTCGCAAGCTTAAACAAAGTTACTAACTTAGCGAGAACTGTGACCTCAAAACGAAACTCTCGCCCAAAAAACCCATATTTTTGCGTAAAAAGCACCAAAATCAACCCTAGTATCAAAAAGTGGTGCTACCTCGGTAGCACCCTTTTTTCGGAGGGTGGCTAAAACTATGACTTGTTTGAAATCGCGGCTTTGACAGGATGAAAAAAACTTAAAATTTACCCTCAAATCGGAAAGTGATGCTACTGGTAGCACTAACAGTGGCCTTGACAACATATGCCATTACCAAAAAAAAGCCTTGAAATTGACTCATAAATCAAAAGTGGTGTTAGCTTAAATTTTTATTTTTATTTTTATTTACATTAAAAAAAAGTTGTATGCTCCCTTGGTGCTTATGGAATGTAATTATTTCTTTAGTGAAATAGAAATTACAAGTGTTTTCGAGGCAAAAAAATAACATTAAAAAAATAAATCGAAAAAATAATAAATGAATCAATGAGACACAACACTAAGAAAGGTGATAGAGACTATGGGCTCTACAGTTTTCTCCCTCACCGCAGGCCTACAACGCCCCCATTCTTCCTCTCCTAGTGTCACTAACGGATACAACGGTCTCCTACTTTGCGGTGAGGGTTTTTCTCTAGGGTATCGATCAACGGAATGGTGATTTACGACGATATTGTGGATTATTTTCCTAATCTTGTAGAGCTTCTTCCTTGATCCACGCCACTTGGCAACCCTCCCTACCTCCTCATTAGATCGAACCCTCCTGAACCTATCCCGATGCCATGATTTGTGGGCGGCCTTTTTTTACCTCCCTTCATTCCTACCACTACTACATTGGCTACCTCTCCAAGCCTTGAGCTTCCTCATGCTCCATTTCCAAGGGAGGGTTTTTCCCCTAGTTCTTCTTTACCCCTCTTACTAGTTTACCCCCCTCTGACTCTCCCAGACAGACCACAGAACTTCCTCCCTTCAGAACTTCCTCTCGATTACTCAACTGAAACCATCTGAACCAACCCTCCCTCGGCTTTTGATTCCTAGTTGCCTCCTTCGCCTTCAATGTTGTGATCCATGTTCAACAATCCACTTGTGGCCTCTGATCCAAAGGGTTTTCAGATTTTGGACCATGATTTCCTCTCTGTTATCACTCCAAGAAACCCTTTGTGGTTGTAGACCAAAGGTGCTTGGTAACT
>ML786017.1:326011-367193 GCA_009831015.1 Picea engelmannii | reverse complement strand
CCTCTTGATTTCATCATTCTCCATAATAGAGCGTCAATAGATGGGTCCATTGGGCAGCGGCGCACTTGGGGTCAAATTGATGGGGTGCTTGACCTGGCAGTGTAGAGGCACCCCTGCGGGGGAGGTGAAGATGTCCTCATAGTCCTCCGTGACCTTATCCATCTGTTGTTTTCATGCAGCGGGGCGCTATCTGGAGATCATGGCCACAGTCTTCCTCTTTCCCTGAGAGCGGATCATCAAGAAAACAAATTTCTTGGTTTTGGAAATGAGCTTACTGCATTGTTTTGCAACAACCAAAGAGATGGTGGTAGGCGGTGCTATCTCTGGTATCTTGTACAGCTTATTGCCCAAAGTGATAATAACAGCATGAGGCCTGGACTCATACACAACATGTCACTTCTACAAGTACGATTGTCCTAATAATACATCAGAAACATCAAGAGGAGCAATGTCACATAATACCTCATTCGTGAAGGGCTTGATGTTGCAGGGAAGGCGACATTGTTGGCTGACGCGGAGGTCTCTTCCTTGGTGCAACCACCCAATGGTGTATGGTTGTGGGTGTGTTGTGGTCGGCAAGCCTAATCGCTTCACGACCTCTACCGAGATGAGGTTCTTCTGGCTCCCACTGTCGACAATGAACTGCAACGGGGAACCCTTTACCCACATCTTGGAATGGAAGAGACGCTCTACCTCCTCTGCATCTTTTGGTTCCTCCTTCTGGATCTTCGTGGTGGCAACGATGGCGTTGGCCTTTGCATCGATAATATGCTTCCCCCTGTCATTCCCTTTGTCAGGTTCTAATTCAGAGTCGGAGTATGCATCCGATTCAAAAGCCTTCAACTCGACTATCAGTGATTTCTTGGCCCGACACTCACTTGTGTTATGAGTGGAGCTCTTATGGAACTCACACCACTTCCCCGTGTCCTTTTTTGGCTTCATGGTCTTGTTCTTTTCTTGTGGCTTTGGAGGGTTTTCCTAGGCCACCCCATCTTATCTTTGGTCCTTTGTTCTATGGTTTGGGGGTACCTTTCCCTTGCTTCTAATTCGCAGACCCAAAGTCTCGCTTCTTCTGTTTTAACTTCTGCCCAATCTTGCCAGCATATCGGTATGCCACACCAAGCGAGGAGATGTCGAGGAACTCCATTTCCTCTTGAATGTATCTGTGCAGACAACTGCGATACTTTAACACCAAATGTTTCTATGAATATTTGATACCCAACTTTGTGCTTAGGGTATGAAACAGATTTGTCATCTCATGCACATCTTGGTCCCTTTGCTGCCGCAGCGTAGTCCATTGTATGTATTTGTCCTCATAGCTCCCAACGGGATAATATTTTTCCTTGATGGTGTCTCGGAAAGAATTCCAAGTGGGTGCGGCTGAGAACAGAGAGGGTTTCCCCTCACCCTGTTTCTCCGAGTAGGTTTCCCACCAATCCTTGACATGGGGGGCGGCTTTGATGAGTGCGAAAATAATCCTTTCTTGGTCGAAAAAGTCATGAACCGACAAATATCCTTCTAACAGATTCAACCATCTATCTACGACATCTGCATTTATTTGGCCCTCAAATATGGGAATGTCAAAGTTTACTTGTACCTTAAAAGGAGTGGCGCCTCCAGAGTGGTTGTTGGATGTCGATGCGCCGCTAGTGGGAATCCATTGAAGAATCTAGGCAAAGTTGTCCATCGTCGCGTTCCTTTGTTTCTCGAGGGCCTCCTCGAGCAACATTTTGATAGGATCTCCTGCTCCCTCATCTTTCTTTTCTTCCCCCCATGGACGATCGTCGGGGTTTGCGAGGCTGATCTTGCAAAGGTTCAACCAGATCAAGCCCCAACTCCTTATACCTCGACCTCGTTGGGGACATGCAAAGAAGGATCGAGAATGAGTAGACCGCTCTCATACCACTGATCCAAATTTATGTAGGAACATAATGAAATACAGAAATACACATAAATGCAGAGATGCAACGGAAATAAGACTTCATTTCATTAATAACAAATGACTGAAATATGCTTACAGACAAAATGGAAATAAACTAGCTAGGGCGCTGGTAGTTTATCTCTGAGAAGATATGTGGTGGCTACTAGCCTCTGAACTGTGTTACAATGAGGCTCCAAGGCCTATTATTATTGAGAAATAATGGAAAACCCTAAACATCCAAAGACCTAACCCTAGGAGATGAAACGCCAAGACTATGGGTCTCGTTTGGGTAAGTTGGTACATCAACTTCCCGGGGACATAACTTTGGTATACGATCTTCGTTTGACGTGTTCCATACCTCGTTAGAAAGCTCTATATGAGGACTACAACGTCGTTTAAGGCCTCAAAATGGCTCTGGAAGTTCAGGACCTAAAAAACTGCTAAAAATAGTAAATTGTGCGGAAACTAAAAAACTGAAAGAAGCAATGGTGGGGGTCTAAGTGGAATAGGTGGGTGGCCACCAATATCCACCTGGATCATGGTCGGACTTCACTCAAATCAATGGAACAATTATATCTAAGCGCTCCACACAAGCCACATCCAAATCACTGACGGAGAAGATAACTTGTTTAGAAAAAATCTCCACACGAGGCTTACACTCCAAAACTGGGATACATTTCCTTAAATATTGAAATGATGCAAAGGGAGCCAAGTTGGTGGTGGCGAGGATTGTGAAAATTGAAGTGCACCCAAAAATCTAATATCTTCATGTGGTGTTTTCTCTATAATGAAATACACATATGGGTTAACATGCGAAAGTGTATCATCGTTGGTCTTGGATGGTGCCCACTATGTAAAGGTGCTAATGAAACCAGTACCCACCTCTTCATTCTTTTCCCTTTCACCAAACAAGTTTGGCATGAATTAACAACACTCTTAAATTAGAGGGTCATTTGGGATGGGCCCACAATAGAGCTGGCCTAGCAATATTGGACTCGACATCCTCCCTACAAAAACGTTAAAGCCTTGCCACTCTTACTATGTTGGGGAATTCGGTTAGCCCATAATAAAGCAATCTTTCAGGACCAACCTTCCCTTCCAGAACTCGTAGCTGCTCAAGGGCTAGCAATACTTACACATTTCCCTCAGGAAAAAGATATCCTTCCCATTCGCATCTCACACCCCACTCTCATTGACCAATCTAGGCCATGGGATTTTTTTGATGGTGCCTCCCAAAATGATAATCAACAATGTGGTGGGGGGACAGTGCTTTATATCTCAGAAAATCAATTTTACAAAATCAAAATGGGCTTGGGACCAGGAACAAATAACTATGTCGAACTCATGGCCTTAAAACTGCTACTTCAATTTGCAGGGGAAAAGGGGGTTTGTTCCATCCAACTTTTCGGAGACTCTCAAAATGTTATCAGTTGGAATCGTAAACATCAAATCTGCCATAACATATTTTTGTTGCCTATTTTGGAGGAGATCTTCTGGTTTCTTGACTCATTTAACTCTTTAGATCACTCAAACATGTCTACATGGAACGAAATCAGTTAGAAGATTCTCTTTCAAAAGCAAAGTTACAACTACTTTTTGGGACTTAGCACATTTCTAAAGCCTTGGATGCAGATATATATGAGTGTTTCCATTGACCATTCATAGAGGCCATGATATAACTTTCTCAGCAGCTGACCGAGATTGCACTATCATAATTTTTCAGCGCTACTTTCCTTGTTATATTTGGTCGTTGTTACTCTGTTTCTCCACCACTTGATATTTGGCATATGTTCTGAACACTGTTAAACTTTTTTTGGCCGCGGCTTAGCTGGTCATTTCCCCCCTGGATCGGCCTACTCATGTACACAAATTCTATATGACATCTATATTTTGTATGTCTCTTTGAGACTTCTACACACTACTCTTCTGCGGACAAAAGATTGATTCATCTATCTCTAAGAAGAAAAGTGCTAAAAGCACCTACAGAATGTGATTGTCTCTTTGGATGAATAAAAATACACTTTTTTTCCAAGAAAAAAATAAATAAATGAAAAATAATTCATTCTTTTGTTAAAAATGACAAAACAAAAAGCAAAAACAAAACAAAACAAAACATTTTTTCATTAAAAATGAAAAAATATCCTATTTTTTCACAAAAACGCATCTTTTTTAAATAAAGAAAAAATGAAAACACGAAAAAGAGCAAATTAAAAAAAAAAAAACACTAACCAAAACAAAAACATAACAAAATGCCGTAAAACATGAAATTTAAAAAATACATATAAAAATTAACTTTACACATTAAAATACAAAAATTAAAACGAAATATGAAATTAATAAATTAATATATGTGTGTGTGTGTGTAAAAAAAAAAAAAAAAAGGTAAATTTTGAAAAACTTAAAAAGACTTAAAAAAAATTGAATTGGTATTGGGGAGGGGTGATGCATGGAATCGCCCCCCAACCCCCTCTCCCACGAACTGTATGCATTTCATTCGAGAGGGGGCATCAGGCATCGTCCCTCCCCACCAGCGCCACCCACGCTGGCGCGCGTGGCTACGTGGGTGGTGGTGGTGTGGAGAAGCGATGTCAAGCATCGCTCTGACCCCCTCTCCAACCATTAGCCCCCATTGATATATCTCTTCATGTTGCATCTTCATCGACAAATTCCTCCCACTCAAAACAAGGCAGATAATGCATGCAAAATTGTTGAACGGATCTAGCAGCTCCAACAGTAGGTTCATGACATCCTTCAACATGATAATACCAAGTACAAGCAGGACAGTTACTTCAATAAGGCAAGTGACACTACAAGGAAAATACCCTATAACAGAGGTTTTTACGGAAGCCCCTATAAAAATAGCCCAAAAACATGTTTATAGCGGAGGTCACTAGCGGAGGTGCATGGGTGGATGTTTTAGTGGACATTTTTTTAACGGTGCGTTTATAAGACTATATTGCACCGACGTTAATAGATAATGGTGCATCATTGCAGAGTTATTTAAAAAACAAATAAAACAATAGTGGACATCATATAAAAGCATATTGAAAGCACTAGTGCACCCTAAACAGCCGCACTGGTGCGCAACAAACAGGTTCATCATCTTGTGTTTTTCTTTCAAAATGCATATCGGTGCATCGTTGTTCCATGGCCGCACCAGTGTGCAACAAACAGCTCCATGGTCTGCATTTTATTTAAAATGCATATCGGTGTGACTTTGTCCTAATGGCGTACTGGTGCGTTTCATATGGCGCATTGTCACATGTTTTTAAAAATAAACGGTGTTCTATATGCATCCATTAGCACCAGTGCGCTTAACTCGAGAGCACCGGAACAGGGTTTAAATAAAAACCGGCAATAAAAAGATTGTGGGCACCAGTGCGCATGAAACGGATGCACCGGTGTGCAAAAAACAGCTACACAATCTGCATTTAAAAAAAAATGGTGCACATTTTTTCTAAGGGCGCACCAGTGCACTCCCTATGGTGCATCGTCACAATGTTTTTAAAAAGAAACGGTGAGCTATCTGCAGTTGTTAGCACCGGTGCGCTTAACGCGAGCACACCAAAACATGGTTAAATAAAATAAAAAACGGTGGTAAAAAACCATTTTTACCATTTCCAGTGCAGAGAAGCTCTCAAGCACCAGTGCCACCTTTTCCCAACTGAAGCACACTATTGTCGATGCTTTCATTGCTTGCATTGTTTCTGTTCGGTGCTCGGTTCATGGGATTCCAATTTTGCCATACAATGGGAAAAATTCATTTTTTTCACTACATCCCAACGATTCCTCCTCAACGAGAAAATGTCCAGGTAAATTCTTTATTTCTTTGTACATTGTCTTTTTAGCGGATTAAATTTTGAAATTGAGTTAAATTTGCATCGTTTTTCAAATTTGTTTTTTTTTTCTATGCGGTGCGCCTTGTAAATTTTACAGGGCGCACTGATCATGTATAGTATGTTTTCGACGATGCGGCGTATTATGGAATGGACCGGTGCGTACTTACCCATGACGCACCGATGTGTCCTCAATAACAAACGCACCATACAAAATAAATAGTTTCCACAGAACAATGCGTCTTTTGTATGTACGCACCGGTGTGTTCATAAAACTATACGCACCGTTGAATGGAAACTATTTATTTTCATCTATGTTTTTCGAATAAACGCACGTGTGTGTTGTTTATAACGAATGCATCGGTGTGTTTATTATGAATGCACAGACGTAAATAAATAGTTTTTTTTCAACAATGTGTTGGATATAGGGAACGCACCGGTGCATTCATAAAAATATACGCACCGTTTAAAATAGAATAGTTACCACTGAACAATGTGCCCTTTAGATGTACGCACTAGTGCGTTCATAAAACTATACGCATTGATGAATGGAAACTATTTATTTTCACCTGTGCGTTCTGAATAAATGCATTAGTGCGTTGTTTATAATGAACGCATTGGTGCGTTGTTTATAACGAATGCACCGGTGCATTTATTATGAACACACCCACAAAAATAAATAGTTTCCATTCAATGGTGCGTTGGTTATATGAGATGCACTGGTCCATTCATAAAACTATACACACCATTTAAAATAGATAGTTGTTTGAGCGGTACGTCATTTATAGGTAACACACTGATGCGTACATAATAACATATGCACCGTGGAAAATAGATAGTTGTTAGAGCGGTGCATTTGTGATATATAACGCACTAGTGCATACACAATCGAGCGCCCCGGTGACTTGATAATTACTACGCACTAGCTAAAATAAATTTCACTTTGCATGTGATGTGTAAGATATGTGTGCGCACCGTAGGCGGTGCGTTACTATTTTTCAAGCGCACCAAAGATTTATTTTATTTTATTTTTACAAAATTTATGTTTGCATATTTTGAAATAAATTTCTCATTTACTGAAAAAAAGTTATGTTTTTATGTATGATGTTGATGTAATTTATATGTTAATTATCCAGAGACATGAGCGCATGGAGGAGCAACAACAGAGACTGAACCAGTACAATATGGTTCTGGAGTGGGAGGCTAGAGAGAGGGAGAGGGATTTGTACCCTCGACCTAGTACTGCAGCTACGCGGCTCTTCTTAAGGAATGTAGGCCTCCTCAAGTACTACGAGGAGGATACATCCTTAAAGGGGAATTTCACCTTTCTTGAGCAGTTGATCCGTCGATGGGATTCCCATTAGCAGGCATTCAGAGTCGGTCCTCATCAGTGGTATCATCCCACTGAGGAGGATATTTATTTTATCATTGGGCTATCTAGGAGAGGGGAGTATTTTCCCCAGTTTCTCGATGTCCCAGTGGGTGTTGCAGTTGAGAGTCAGCTTGCCTACTCTCAAAGGTATATTGCACATGATATACTTTCTCCTAGTGATTTTCAGGTAGATGGTGGACAGTTACGTATGGCCTTGTTTGGTGCAGAGGACATTAGGTTCCTCTCACTGTTATTGTCGACCATTTCACAGACTTTATTGGTGATGGCCATCGCATTAGTTGTGCACTTTATATTATGTTGATTCTTTGATACAGAGGCCACTACTTCTTAGGTGGTCTACCATTTTCTTGAGGTAATTGTGTATAGCGCTGGAAAGATGGGGGGGCGAACTTCCCATTCACTTCAAATTTATTTTGTTTTTTTTTTTAGAGGTTTCCAAAGATGAGACCTAGTTTTGTCTGTTGGCATCCTAGGCTGATAACCGAGGTGAGTATGCACATGTGGGGCGAGATGATGCCCAAGAGGGGCATGCCTGATTTTCCAGCTAGGATTTCCAGGGAGGCACTTGATTTATTATCCAGCGAGGCAGATCATGTTTTTTTGATGGTGTCGTGCCCTTACGCAAGGATGGATTGGCAAGGATGTCTCAACATCATCTTCACAACAGATGAGCCACTAGATGATCGAGGTAATATATAAATTAATCTTGTACTTTCATTTTATTTTCTTACTTAAATCGAATAAATTTTATTCTAGCATGTTCTTTAACGTATTTTATTAAATTTTTTAATGAAATTATCAACTAATTATTAACTTGTGTTATATTTTGCAAATGTTGGCACATTTGTTGGGGACATGCCTCCTCCCCCACCACCTGATGCAGATGAGGAGATGGATGAGGATGCGACAGGCCAAGGTCCTCAGTCACATATACCACCCGACATGCGGCGTAGTCCAGATCTCAGATATAGGATGGAGGTGTGTGACAAAGTAAGTGCAGTTTCGGTTGGCGCGGGACTCTACCCTATCCAAATGAGAGACATCGGGGCTGAACCTGATCTCTTGCAGCTCTTGATGGACTTGTCCCACGATATGACGTCTCTTATGCATCATATCGTTGGAGTTGTCAGGTTATTGATCGAGATGAGGGATGGCATGTCCTCCAGCACTGATGATGATGAGGGTGGTGATGATGATCATTAGGGTGGTGATGGTGGTGCTTGTGCTTTAGTACCTCCTCCTATTCCTCCTCCGGGAAATGGCGACGCTTCTTCTTCAATACCTCCTCCTCGTCCTCCGGGTGTTGATGTTGATCAGGGTGCAGGTGATCATGGCGATGTTGCAGATCAGGGTGGTGATATTGTAGATCAGGGTAGTGATGGCGCTTCTGCTTAAGTACCTCCTCCTCCTCCTCCTCCTTCACCTCGCCCAAATGAGCAAGGTGCATCACCTATTCCTCCACAACATGTTTCGCTTGAGAGACTACGACTAGATATTTAGTTATAGCAGTTATTTGTGTTGTTAACCATATATGTACATTAAAGCAGTTATTTTACTTATATATATATATATATATATATATATATATATATATATATCAATTGGCATTTATAAAATATTTTTGATATTTTAACTTCCTCTTAATTGTAATTTGGTCATATTTTTTTATATTCCCATAATTAATACAAGTCTCAAAATCTCTAATTCAACATTTTTTTACTATACTATAAGGATGCATGAATATCAAATTTCACCAAGAAAAGAAATAAGTTATAAAAATGGGTAAAGATATGTCTATTGTTATTAATTAAAGTGTGGGCAAGTTAAAAGTAAATTACATTAATCGTGTACCTTAGTTTGTATCACAATTTTACAAGCTAGTTTACTTGAAAGTACGATGTGAGAATTTGTCCTCATTTCAAGAATATTGATTTTGTTCATAAATTCATAATGAATAATTAAAAATAGTTTTGATCAACTCAATTAGCATTTATAAAATCTTTGTGATATTTTAATTTCCTCTTATTTGTAATTTGGTCATATTTTTTTTATATTCCCATAATTAATACAAGTCTCAAAATCTCTAATTCAACATTTTTTTACTATACTATAAGGATGCATGAATGTCAAATTTAATCAAGAAACATGTACAAAAACATAAAAATATCTTATGTTACATGTTGTTAATTGTTGTTGTAATCATATTAAGAATTGAATTAGTTATTAGGAGTCGTAAAATTTATATCCAATTAGCTATTAGGAGCCCTAAAATTTCTTACCCACAAATAAAAAGAGGGGATCAGGGATAAAAAATTGTTATGATCTACATGTTTAATTCAATTTTTAATTATATATTATATGTAATATAAAATTAATATATAACTTAATATGTTATATTTTATTATGTTATAATTAATATATAATATAATATATTATATTTATTTATTATATATTATATTATTATGTTTATAATATAAAATTAATATAACAATGATAATAATAATAATAATATATTTTTAAGGTCACAACCAAGTTGTTTGTGAGACAAGGGACCCCCCTCCACCGACGGAGGTATACATACCCTACCCCCCTCTGGATTTGAACTTATGACCTCTCAGGAGGAAACACATGTTCCTAACCATTAGTCCCACTCAGGCTGTAATATAATATATTATATTTATTATAGTACATAAAATATTATGTATTTGATTTTTATGTAATATCGTAAGTATATATTATTATATGGGTTTAGAGAGGGACACATGCATTAGTTATTTAAGGACAATGATGCTTTTTTTTAACTCACTTAAGAGGCTCATTTTAAATCTAAATATTCCCCTAATTAGTATGTATGAACTCAAAATTAAAAACTAATACGATATAATACGATATGGTAATGATATGAAATGGTGGGTAACAAAAATACATTTTAAAATTATGGTATAAAATATTTGATATTTACAATAAAATAATGTATTTTTTTTAAACTAAAAGTTAAAATTAAAATACTAAAAGTTCAAATATCATCTAGATTTACAATGGAAAAATATTTATATCATTTACACATAACGTTTTAATTATATCATCCAATAAAAAAATTAATAATATTTCATATGAAATATTAAATACTAAAAACATTATTTTTTAATAATCAAATTATTAAATCCACTATAGATTTGAAAACATAAAAGAAGTAATTAAAGAATAAAACATGTATAATATATCAATCTCCATTTTCATCGACCTGATTATCTTCCTTGTTTGGCACGATAACATTGTTGTTCTCAAAAATATGTTTTGATTTAGGGTCGTGTCTTAATACAAACCAACAATCCCTATCCAACGCATATGGGTAAAAAAACACTTGGTTGCAGTGTTTTGGGAAAACATAAGGCTCCTTAGCTTCATCCCACATCTTTTTAGAGTTGATACATATCATCCCACTATCACGATCTTCCTTTACATTATTTCGATCAAAGGTGTCCCACCACTTGCACCTAAAAATAACACATTGGAAAGAAGAGAAGTCCACTCGACTAGATTGGTCGAACTCGACTTCCACTCTGCAGTCTTGTGTCACGTGTCTGTCATCAACATCCTTTGTGTGAAAATGATGTCCATATGCCCACATAGATGGGAACAAATGCACGTATAAAAAAGTGAACAAATCACAGTGTCAATATGTGTCTAATAACCCGACCATTAAAATATAAAATAACATAGATGTACTTACAATTCAAATGTGCATTACGAAGTTAAAAATTATGTACACAAAGAGATTATTACCGAGTTGTTGCAACCAATCCCTATGTTTAGTGCATCTTCTTCTTCACGCGGGTAACAACCGGATGCACCATATTTCTCTCTGACTTGGTCAGCAACCCAATTGTTGGGGTTTATCATTGGCATATTTTCTTTTAAATGATCAGGATAAGGCATGATTCTACCATTCAACCATCTGAATTATTTTATGTCACTTTCCCATTTCTTCCTCTTTTGTTCCTACAATGCGACCCACGACTGTGTTGCCTCCAAATTGTAAATAATGAATTTATTGATCGCATCAATTTCTAAATTTGTTGATGTGTTCATGAAATGAAACCAACATATAGGACATATGTAATCATGATAAAAATATATATTATGAAGTTCAGTGTGAATAGTTACTATGTAGAAATTTGACAAATGATAAGTCACCTACTCTTTATCAAGCGCCTTTTTCCATTCATTTGGAGAAGCTCTCCTTCTCTTTTGTCTTCATCCCTTTCGTTGTCCCAAATCATTGCACATGGTGTGTTGTCGATCTTCTTGATGTACTCATTGGCATAATAGAAAGACTCATATGATATGTACCCCTCTGCCATAGACCCCTCGTGTTTTTCCCTTTGGCGAACAAATCCTTTCAATTTCTTCATGTACCTCTCTAAAAAAAACATCCAATGACAAGAAACCACCTCGACTAATTCAACCTCATCTACTAGGTGAATTAGAAGATGAACCTGCAATTCCCTGAAACTCAGCGGTAGTTCCTTCTCAAACATAAAAACAATCTCAGCTATCTCTTGACGCCACCGTGGAATGTTAGCCATATGAATCTCCTTTGATGTGATCCAACGTACAAATGTAGATAATTTAGATATGGCACGCCTTAGCTAATGGGGGAAGTCATGGTTCACACACCCACACATGAGCAGAGGATAATGACACTACAAAGTAAACACATACAAATTATTTTACTTTTATCCCATGGCATAAAAATAAAAATTACAAATAATAAAATCATATTTTTGACATACGTCATACCTTTAGAAGGTTCAAATGGTCATGTGATTTCAACCCCGACAAATGGTCTTGACGCACATTGAAACAACATCATAGGGAAGATCCATATAAAGAAGGCACATTCACACCCAATATAACTTCCTTTGACAAAGAAAGATCTTCTTTCTTCAAAATCCATGGGACATCACTTTCTTTGAAAGACCAATAGGGACCAGCCTCTCCTCTACTTTCTTGTATTGGCCAATGTTTCTTTTTAGTTTTTGAAGAAATAAGATCTCTCCTCACAGCGAATGTGTCACTTTCTTTCGATGATATGTGTCTCCATAAAGAATATGAAACATTTTTAAATATATCCATGGGATCTAGTAAGTGGGCAATCTTAAGATGCTCCAAATATGAGAGCTCATAAAATATAGATTTCTTTTTCATCCCAATGGGCAATTTCTCAACATAGGCGTCGAAGAATTATGGGTTATCGAACATAGGCTCCCCATTTGAATCGAACATTTATGTAATCTCTTTCTCCTTCTCTCTCTCATATGCTCTAAGCCATTTTGTTGGTGTCATTATTGCAGGCCTTTGGTTTCTCTCCGGTTGACCATTGAAAGTGAATGTTTATCTTCTATAAGGGTTTTCTTCTGGTAGGAATACCCTCGAGCAATCGTACACTGGATTTCGTAGGTGGTTGGACCACCTAGCCTTCAAAGAAGGTCTACAACATTTACATACATGATAGCCTTTAGTTACAAGACCTACGAAATTATTGTATACATAACACGTTATCGTTCAATAATAAAACGTCAATCACAACAAATTAAATATGCAAATAAATATTGTTACATATATAAACAAATAATAAACATGTTAATTACCAAAGCAAACTTCTATGCCTGGATAACCATGTGTGGTGTAAGCACATATGCCATACAACGTAAAACTCCTCTTTGTTGAGATGGGTCTTGATACATAGTATACATGTATCTCTTCCCATAATTCCTTCAATTCATCTACCAATGGTTGTAGGTAGACATCTATATTCTTCACCTGTCTTCTACCACGGACTATAAGAGCCAACATAAGATGTTCATTCTTCACGGAAAACCATGGGGGGGTATTTTTATTGATCACTACTACATGGCAAACAGAATAGTTGGTGTTTTGGAGGGAATATGGGTTCACGCCATCCTTTGCTATGCTGAGTCATAGACTTCGTACTTCATTCTTGAATTTTTCTGGCCATGTATCTTCTATATGCTTCATGGCTATTGAATCTGTTGGGATTCGCATAACTCCCGACTCACTTCTATGTGGGGCATGCCATCCCTGCAACATAGCTAATTCTTTGCAAAGAAGGAGCCTTTGAATCCTTGGGATTATATTCATGTGCCTCAATATCTTATGAGGAGGACCATGCAATTTAACACTTTTATTTGATTTATGGTACATGTCATGCCCACATTTCGGACATATCTCTTTGTCTGCATATTCTCCTCTATATAGAATACAATCATTCAGACATGCATGATATGATATATACTCAACACCCAACATTTTCAACAACTGCTTTGTCTCTTCGCAGCTACCGGGCAAAACATTATCACTAGGAAGAACCTTATCTTTGAATATCCTACAATTAGTGGGAAATATAAATGTGCAGGGTCATTTAACATTTATAAAAGAAAAAAATATTATAATCTTATGAGTTGATCGAACTCAAAACAAACTTATTTCCTCTCGATCGCGATTGCGCGGCTCTCGAGAAATTTTCAAGCTAGGGTTTGACAGTCGTGGTCTCAGCAGCGGCCAGTATGGTCACCAAAGGGGGAGGGACTTCAACCCCCTCGTACAAGCAGGTAGTGGTGGATAGAGGGAAAGGCATACAAGGCTGTGGTTTCAAAGAACCTCTGACAGGTACCTCGGGATCAAGATTGGAAAATAACCAAGAGGGCAACCAAGAAAAAAGTGATCATGTGGGGGAAGGAGCCATAGAAGCCCAAAACAGTGCACAAGCAACGACAAACCCTAGTGAGGTAGATGGGCGCAACCCGTGTAAACCTAAAACAACATTGATACCCAAGGTTATTCTGGAAGACCCCCAAACATAACTCTTTCGAGATCAAATGAAGACACATGCACTGATCCGCAAGTTCATGGGTCTGTGGCCCACATAAAAAATGTTGTACAACTGGATAAAATACCATTGGAAGCCAAGTGGAGAAGTGGAACTCCACCTGGGCTCGAAAGGTTTCTTCACTATAGTATTTATGAACCTGGATGACATGGATAAAGTCTTCTTTTTTTTTGGGGGGGGGCATATTTCCAGACCTCAACGGGGCTCTACATTTGTCCATGGAAGGAAAACTTCTCCCTAGAGAAAGAAACCTTTAAAAATGTTCTAGTCTGGATAAGGATTTACTCCTTACCGCTAGACTACTGGCTTCCATCCACCTTCGAAGCCATAGGGATACAAGCACAGAAAATATGTCAAGGCATCGAAAGCTACCCTAAAAGGCAGATATACATCATACGCAAGGATTTGCATCGAGATGGATGTTTCAGGGACTCCCGGAAGCCATAATCCTGGAGTTTAGGGATGAGGAATGGATACAAAGCATGGACTACAATCAGATCTCATTTCGATGCAGAAGATGTCATGAACATGGACACCTACTAAGAGAATGCCCTCTTAACAAAAAAAAAGAAGCGGAAAACACCAAGCTACAGCAGGATGAAGACGGTTTTGTGAAGCCAAATCACAAAAGCAGAGGAAACAAGAGACAAGGCAAGGCCCCAATAGGAAGCAACCCAGAAGTCAGGGTTAGAACAGAAGGAAAGGGCAGGCCCAACCAAGGGGAAGAAGGAGGGACAAAAAAGATGAAAGATAAGGATGTGAGTGAACACGCGACTATGGAGAACACAAAAAATCCAAGCAAGAAAAGAGAACAGGGAGATAGCGCAAGTCCCAGCGAAAAAGGAAAGGAATATGCCAACACCCCAATGCAGGAAGAAGACGGGGATTCAGAGATGACTCCAAGTGAGGTAGGAACATAGGACCCGGATCTCAGAGACATAGTGGAAAGGGAAGGAATAGATCTACCGAATATACTGGACCAATGGAAAAGGCAGGGAGTAGACAATGTGCCAGCGGAGAAACTCGATCGCATTTAATATCTCTTCCTCCTAAGGGAGGAAGCGAAATCTAGAGGGATCAATCACATGCATGGTGAGATAGGACACATGGGAATAAAAACAAGCGATGGACAGCCACAACACTCACCCAAGCAGGCAAGGCAGAAGAAAGGCAGAAAATCAAATAGCATAGCCCTACAAGAACTAGGAGCCCTGCTGATAAATTTAGGTAAGATTAAAAAGCTCTTCCCCAACTCCCCCCCACATCTTTAAATGAAGATAATAACATGGAATATAAGAGGCCTAAACAACCCAAGAAAGCAACGAATCCTTAAAAATAGATTGAGAAAGGAACAACTTGACCTATGTTTCATTCAAGAGACAAAATGCACTTTAGATGGAATGGAAACAATCAGTAAAAAACACTGGAGGAATTACAAGATGTTTGTTTTCGAAAGCCAACAGACGGCGGGCGGTATCCTCACCTTGTGGAACTCACAATCAATGAAACTACTTGCAACAGAAGCCACGAGAAACACACTTTCTGTTAGTATGCAAATTATAGGGAACACAGAGGAAATTCTATGCACTAATGTGTATGGCCCCCAGGTGATGGAGGAAAAAAGGAGATTGCTCCTCGATCTAGAGAATATAAAGGAGCATACCTGCAACCTTCATTGGATTTTGGTAGGGGATTTGAACATCATCACTACACTCGCTGAGAAAAAAGGGGGCACCATGAGACTAGACAAAGATGCAGAATAATTCTCAGCTTTCTTTGACACAATGAATCTCATAGACATTAGGACCAACAATGGTCAGTTCACCTGGAACAACAAACAACTAGGTCACCACCAAGTAGCTACAAGGCTAGACATATTCTTGGTGTTAGAATCAATGATGCTATAGGGACTAACTTTGGACTGCAACATCCTCCCCTTAGGGGGATCAGATCACTGGCCAGTTCAAATGGAAGCAAAATTTCAAACCACACCGATGAACAGACCATTTAGATTTGAGAAATTTTGGATTGACCATCCCACCTTCAAGGAGAACATCAACCAATGGTGGCGGTAGGAAATTCCGGAGCAAGGGACAAGGATGCTCAAACTTTACAAAAAATTCAAGTACATCAAACAAAAAATCAAGGAGTGGAACAAGGAAGTCTTTGGAAATATAAACCAGGGGGAAAAGAGCATCGAGGATAGAATGAGGAAACTACATGGACAGTGCATTGAAGAGGGATACACAGAGAATCAGAAAAAAGAAGAGATCCATTTGACCCAGGAATGGGGAGCAAGATGCCAGCGGGAAGAAAGCATGTGGCACCAAAAGTCCAGAATAAGGTGGCTAAAGAAAGGGGAGAGGAATACCAAATTTTTTCGTAGAACAACTATTGCAAGAAGATCCCACAATAAAATCTTGAAGATTAGGGATCATAACAAGATCGAAAGAGAATCCCACCAGGAAATTGAGAATACACTGGTCAACCACTTCCAAAGGATAGCCCAGGAACCCAACCAAGACAGATCGAAGGCCATACAAAGAATAATTCAACACATCCCCAAGCTGGTCACAGAGGAGAAAAATGTTGGCTTAAGCAAACCCATCACCAAGGAAGAAATTGACCAAGTAGTCCAAGAGATGCCCAATGGAAAGGCCCTAGGCCCGGATGGCTTCACAGTGGAATTCTTCAAAGTCTACTGGGAAGTGGTTAAGCATGATATTTACGGGGTGGTGGAGGACTCCAGGTGATCGACATCCATCCCGAAAGCTTTAAATGCCACAATGATCACTCTAATCCCGAAAGAAAATGAAGATAGGACCCCAGATCGTTATATGCCTATAGCTTTATGCAATGTAGTTTACAAGATAATATCCAAAGTCATAGGCAACAGACTGAAGCCACTACTTCCCACACTGATTTCACAGGAACAAGCAGGTTTTTTGGAAGGAAGACAAATCCTGGACAATATAATCCAATCCCACGAGATCATTCACATGTTGAAAAGAGAAAGGAGAGGGGGGATGATAATCCAACTTGATCTGGCAAAGACTTACGACAAAATAAGCTGGAACTACATGGCTAAGACGTTGGAAGCTTTTGGTTTCGACCAGCACTGGATCAACTGGATAGTCACTCTAGTCTCAACAACAAGCTTCTCACTACTAATCAATAGAGCCCCAACCAAACCTTTATGTCCATACAGAGGCATAAGACAAGGGGACCCATTGTCCCCCTTCCTGTTCATTCTAATGATGGAAGGGCTAAGCCAAAGTATAAAAAGCACAACTGCAGCGGGGTAAATAAAAGGCATAAAACCTTATGAAAAGTGTCCAACCTCCACACACTAACATTTCATTGACGATACCCTACTTCATGGCACACCCACGGTAAATGAAGCAAAGGATTTTAAAATAATATTAGAAGACTTCGGGGAAGCCTCGGAGGCATAAATCAACCACTCCAAATCCATGATATATTTCTTCAACACTAATCCATCAATTCAACGCAACTTGGCCAACATTCTAGGGTTTGAACGTAAAACACACCCAACGAAATACTTGGGAACCCCCTGAAGGACAGAGCCTGCAAAAAGGACATGTCAGAAGGAGTTATCAACAAACTACAGGAGAGGGTAAAACATTGGACATGCAGAGCCCTAAACCTGGCTGAAAGGCTTATCCTCACCAAAACGATTCTTCAAGCAATTTCGATGTATATTATGTCAGTGTTCCCAGCCCCCAAAGGAATTCTACAAAAGAAAAGAGCCATCCAGCGAGACTTCCTATGGCGCAGCGCAGAACATAAAAATAAATGGGCCCTGGTGGCCTGGGATAAGGTATGCAGACCAAAAATCAAAGGCGGCCTGGGGTTACAGGATACACAGGTAACCAACAAATCCTACGGGGCAAAACTCTAGTGGAGATGGGTAAAAGACAACTCGGTACCGTGGTCAAACCTATGGAAGGCCAAGTATGCCCCAAATATAAGCAACCATGATCGAATTCAGTTCATGGGCACAAGGGAGGGATCAGCCATCTAGAATCTTTCTTGGCGCAATAAGCACTGGATCCAAAAACACAGCTTCTGGGAAGTCAAAAATGGTAGAACAACAAGGTTTTGGGAGGACGCATGGCAACAAAAACCCATAATGGAAAATCTGGATAGAGATGAACTTCAACAGGAAATGATTGGGCAAGGCAAAACAAAAATCCATCATTACTGGAAGCAAAGGGATGGCAGCGCCAGATGGAGGATCTGGGACAAACTTAAGCCAAAAAATAGAGCCCGGACCGAAACAATCACGAAAGAGGTGGAGGAGGAATTGGGAGAAAGAAAAATTGGGGTCTCGGGAGAAGAGGACCAATTGAGGTGGGGCAAGAAAAATGGGGGTGAATTCAACTCAAATTAAGCACGATATTACATCGCGGGTCAGGACCAAGAAAATATGGAGTAACAGTGGGAAAAAAATTGAAAAAGCCCCCAATGGCCAAAAATCAAAATGTTCAAATGGCTAGTTCTACATAACTGAATTCTAACTTGGGAGAACCTCATGAAAAGGGGTTCCATAAGTCCCTCTCGCTTCCATCTATGTCTAGACAAGGAGGAAACAACTAACCACCTCCTCGACGAATGCAGTTACACAGCAGAGATTTGGGATTAGGTAGGAGGCATCCTCCGCCAATCCAATCGGATCTGGGGGAACATCAATGCAACCATCAACAAATGGAATGAGGGTTACAATGAAAATGAAATGGTGAACCTCTAGAATCTAATGTCGGGGATGATCATCTGGGCAATCTGGAAACAACGGAACATGCGCTTCTTCAGGAATGAAAGCATACCGGCAGATAGGATAAAGGAGATAATAGTCTCTCAAATAAGAGAAACAGTGTAGAGCCGCAAATGCAAGATGGAGAAAGCACAAGTCACATACCAATACTCTTAGATCCTAGACCTTTTCCAACTGAAAAATTGGCGCAACAGCCTAACTATAGGGCGCAATCCGCAACTCCAGATAGGAGCCCGCAACTGCACTCCCCCTCCGTCAGGGTTCCTCAAACTGAACTTTGATGGGGCAACAAAAGGAAATCCAGGAGTGGCAGGGGCAGGCGGCATGGTTAGAGACAGTGGCGGTAACATCATCCAACTGTACATTGGGAGCATGGGAAACTCAACCAACAATGTGGCGAAATTTGGAGCCGTAAAACTCGGCCTTGAAATCCTAAGTCGCACACTCCCTACAGAAAATCTAGGAACATCTGAGAACTCTGAATACAGTGGAGTTGTGTTGGGTGCGCAGGTCAGCGAATGCACTAGCGGACAGGCTTGCCAATGAGGGGGTTAGCAAGGAAGGCCTGAAACTAGATGACACTTGGATTAGCATTCCGGATGGAAAACTCAGAACATATTACAACCACCTTGCGGAAAAATATCATGAAGGTAAGTTAAGCATGGAAGGTCACATCGAGGAGGACATCGCAAGGCCCCACGGAAGGTACACGGGCCCTGGGTAGGATAGGATTGCCCAACACTCTAACACTAATCATCATGCAAGATTATAATAAGCAGCAGACGGATGAACGGAAGCAAGGCCATTATGCCAGTAAGAGGCATGGGAAACCACGAGTGAAAGGCCAGGCAGCAAGTCGCATGCAATGAATGATGTAAGGCATGTGGGGAAGATGATAACCATGATCGATCTACCAGGACAAGTACAGGTATGAAGAGAAGCACAATCGTATCACAAGCGAGTAAGGGCAGTAATCGCATAGGGAAAAAGGATGACCCATCATGACCATACGAGCCTTAATAGGAAAATTGACGGAAGCGCACATCACTGCGAGCAAACCAAGATTGAAAGGGCGGGCTCGAAGTAGGGAAAGGTCAATAAGAAGAGGGACAGTAGAAATAGACGCAATCAGAAGGAGCGCAACAACAAGGATTATCACAGAGTCCAGTGGAGGGAAAGGAAGAATACCTGGGAAGTGAGGCACAGGCTGAGTAACTAGCACAGGAGCTGCGGCGTGCAGAGTAGGATGGCACGTCTAAAGAAAACGCACGGGAAAAGGAACCCCCCTGGGAAGGAAGTCTCAAACAGTCTGAGGTGGAAAACAAGAATGGCACAGGCCGCGAAATATGCGAAGGGCACCTTCCAAACTCGGGTTGCGCTGAAGGGGAAGGCAACCATATTATCTTCAGTAATATAGATCCATACACTCACTTACAAACAAAAAAAACATTTATTAAAGCAACCATTTCTAATGTTGATTGTGTGACAAGATTTCTCAAAATCAATATAAGGTACTTGTTGGTCAATTACTTCAATATTGTTGAGAAACATGCATTTGACATGCCAAAATTTGATTTCACGTTGTAGAGTAACATTATTGTCCCAAGTTGGGTAGACTTTGACCAAGCACTAGGTCCAAAGAGAGGGGTGTTGGAAGCAGATTTTAGGCTTTTGAAAATGGTATCATCGATATGAGCATCATCCCCTAGCTCATCGTTTTGGAATGCATCTAACAACATTGTCTCCATGGGAGTCGTATCCCGTAAGTAATCATCCATACCAACCTCTTTTTTATTGTCTCCATTTCCAACTTTTGAAGAACTACTATTGTTGTAGTCATTCCTAATAAGTGAATCTGGACGTAGAGGGAATGCAATAGGTGGTTTCTTCAACCATTCTTGGTACACTTCATCTCTGAGTTGTGCTCTGATTGTAGCCTTCTCTCGAGTTGACATTGTTGTGGGGTGCAACGGAAGATGGTAGGTAGGTCGCTCATCATCAGAAGAATCCTAATTTCAAAAATATTGAACATTAGTACATCGATGATATTAGTAAGCAACTGGAGCAACTGCAAGTTAGGGTTTGGTAGACGCGGCCACAACAGAGGACAACATGAGTACCAAGGGGGGTGGTAATGGAGCCCCCTCATACAAGTAGGTAGTAGTAGACAGAGGGAAAGGCCCATGAGGCGTAGTTTTCAAGGCACCAATGACAAGCACCTCGAAATCGGAAACGGAAAAGAGTCAAGAAAGTAACCAGAGGAAAGGTGACAACATGGGGGAAGAAATCGGAGAACCTCAGAATGTTGCGTAAGAAACAACGAGCTCCAATGGGGCTGAAGGGAAAAACCCATGTAAACCAAAAACAACAATGATACCCAAGGTAATATTGGACGATCTGCAAATGCAACTCTACAGGGACCACATGAAGACGCATGCGCTAATCTGCAAGTTTATGGGGTTGTGTCCAACAGAAAGAACGTTGTGCAACTGGATTAAATATCAATGGAAGCCAAGCAAAGAAGTGGATCTCCACCTGGGCTCTAAAGGTTTCCTTACAACATTTTTTATGAACCTGGAAGATAGGGATAAGATCTTTGAGGGGGGCATACTTCCACACCTCAGCAGGGCTATACATGCGACCATGCAAGGAAAATTTCTCCCCCAAAAAAAAAACCTTCAAAAATGTGTTTGTATGGCTGAGACTTTACTCTTTGTCATTAGATTGTTGGTTACCATCCACCTTTGAAGCAATAGCGAACAAACTGGGAAAATATGTGAAGACATCAGAAGCAACCCTAAAAGGACGATACACCTACTACACAAGAATCTGCATATAGATGGATGTGTTGGGGGCACTCCCATAAGCCATAAGCCTGGAATTCAGGGATGAGGAATGGATACAAAACATTGACTACGAGTAGATCCCATTCAGATGTCGAAGATGCCACGAACATGGGCACCTTATCAGAGAATGCCCGCTCATCAAAAAACAAGAAGCGGAGGACACCAAACTACAGCAGGACGAAGAAGGGTTTATAAAACCAAACCACATAAACAAAGCTAACAAGAAACAAAGTAAAACCCCAACAGGGAGCAACTCGGAGGCCAGGAATAAAGTAGAAGGACGGGACAAGACCAACAAAGAGGAGGAAGGAGGAAAGGAAAAAACAAAAGCTAAAGAAGTCAGGGAACAAGCTACCAATGAGGATACAGATAGCCCAATAAAGGGGATGGGACAAGGGGGTAGCACAACTACTGTGGACAGAGAAACTAGACATACCCCCACCCCCATGCAGGAGGCATACGGAGACATGAAAATGACTCCAAGTGAGGTAAGAAAAGAAGACCCTGATCTCAGAGACATCATGGAAAGTGAAGGGATCGACCTCCCGAACATATTGGAGCAATGGAAAAGGTAGGGCGTTGATAATGTACCAATGGAGCAACTAGATTGCATCCAATACAGGTTTCTCCTAAGGGAGGAAGCCAAATCCAGAGGGCTCGAGCGCACGCACGGGGAGATAGGACACCTAGGAGTCAAAGCAGACGAAGGACAACCGCAACTCTCACCCAAGCAAATGAGAAGGAAAAAAGGCAGGAAATCAAATAGCTTACCTCTCCAAGAACTGGGAGCTCTACTGATAAACTTAGGTAAGATCAAAAATCTCTTTCCCAACTCCCCCACACATGTTTAAATGAAGATTATAACATGGAATATAAGAGGCCTAAATAGCCCACGAAAGTAGAGAATTCTTAGAAATCAACTTAGGAAGGAACAATCGAACCTCTGTTTCATCCAAGAGACAAAATGCAGTGTAGATAGAATGGAAACAATCGGGAAAAAACATTGGAGCAAGTACAATATGGTGGTTGTCGAAGGACAGCAGATGGCAGGAGGGATCCTCACATTGTGGAACTCACAAGTGATGAACCTAATAGCAGCAGAGGCTACCAGGCACACACTGTCGGTTAACATGCAAATCATTGGGAATACAGAACTGATCATATGCACTAACGTGTATGGACCCCAAATACTAGAGGAAAAGAGAAGAATGCTTCTAGACCTAGAAGACCTAAAAACACACTCCAGCAACCTCCACTGGATCCTGGCATCATCACATCACTTGTGGAAAAAGGAGGCACCAGGAGGTTGGATAGAGATGCAGAAGATTTATAAACATTCATAGACACAACGGAGATGGTGGACATCAGAACCAATAATGGACACTTCACTCGGAACAATAAACGAATAAATCAACATCAGGTTGCGACAAGACTGGACAAATTCTTGGTGTCAGAATCCATCATTATGGAGGGGTTAACTTTAGATTCCAACATCCTTCCATGGGGAGGTTCTGATCACTGGCCATTCCAACTTGAAGCAGATTTCCCAACCACCCCGAAGAATAGGTTGTTCATATTTGAGAAATTCTGGATTGAACACCCCACCTTTAAGGAGAACATCAACCAGTGGTGGCGGGAGGAACAACCAGAGCAAGGTACATGGATTTTCAAACTCTATAAGAAACTAAAGTACATCAAATATAAGCTTAGGGAGTGGAACAAGGAAATCTTTGGCAACATAAACCAAGAGAAGAAAAATATTGAAGACAAAATGAGAAAACTCCAGGAAGTTTGCATAGCGGAGGGCTACACAGAGGAACGAAAAAAGGAAGAGATCCAAATGACCTAGGAATGGGAAGGAAGATGCCAGCAGGAAGAAATTTTATGGCGCCAAAAATCCCGAATCAGATGGCTAAAGGAAGGAGAGAGGAACACTAAGTTTTTCCATAGAACAACCATTGCCAGAAGAGCACATAACAAAATCCTGAAAATCAAGGATCAGGATGGGATCGAGCGAGAATCCCACAAGGAAATAGAGAATACCTTGGTAAGCCACTTCCATGGGATAGCCTAGGAACACAACAAAGACCGAACAAAGGCCATTCAAAGGATTACCCAGCACATCCCCAGACTAATCACGGAGGAACAGAATAACAACCTAAACAAACCCATAGCCAAGGAGGAAATTGATCAAGTAATCCAGGAGATGCCCAATGGGAAAGCCCCAGACCGAGATGGTTTCATAGTGGAATTCTTCAAATCCTATTGGGAATTGGTCAAACACGATGTGTATAGGGTGGTGGGGGACTCTAGACGGTCGGCCTCCATCCTAAAAGCGTTAAACGCCACAATGATTACTCTAATCCCTAAAGAACATGAAGCAAGGACCCATGACCGATACAGACCCATAGCATTATGCAATGTAGTTTACAAGATAATCTCTAAAGTCATAGCCAATAGATTGAAACCCCTCCTACCCACACTGATTTCACAAGAACATGCGGGTTTTGTGGAAGGTCGACAAATCATGGACAACATCATCCATTCTCATGAGCTAATTCACACCCTGAAAATCCAAAGGAGAGGGGGGATGATAATACAACTAGACCTAGAAAAAGCCTATGACAAAATCAGTTGGCACTACATGGTTAAGACTCTGGAAGCTTTTGGTTTCTCTCAACACTGGATCAGATAGATTATCAGCCTAGTCTCAATGACAAGTTTCCTGCTCCTGATAAATGGAGCCCTAGCTAAGCCCTTCTGGCCTACTAGAGGCATCAGACAAGGAGACCCACTATCCCCCTTCTTGTTCATCTTGATGATGGAAGGTCTCAGTCAAAGCATTAAAAGTGCAACAACAATAGGAGAAATTACAGGCCTCAAACCTTTCAAAAATTGCCCTACTTCCACACACCAACAGTTTGTAGATGATACCTTGCTCCATGGCATACCCATGATCAGGGAAGCAAAAACTTTCAAACGGATCTTAGAAGAGTTTGGGGAAGCCTCGGGAGCCGAGATCAACCATTCCAAATCGATGGTCAACTTTTTCAACACCAACCCTGCTATCCAACGGAACCTGGCAAATATTCTGGGCTTTGAGCACAAAACTCTCCCAACTAAATACTTTGGCATCCCCTTGATGGACATAGTTTACAAAATGGCAACCTAGGAAGGAGTGATCAACAAGCTATAGGAGAGGGTGAAAAACTGGACGTACAGATCCCTCAACCTAGTGGGGAGACTAGTGTTGACCAAGACGGTTCTGCAAGCAATTCCAACCTACATGATGTCAGTATTTCCTGCCCCCCCAAAGGGATACTACAAAAAATAAGGACCATCAAAAGGGACTTCCTATGGCGAGGAGCGGAAACTAAGAAAAAATGGGCCCTAGTGGCTTGGGAGAAGGTTTGTAAGCCAAAATGCAAAGGAGGACTAGGGTTACAAGATCCACAAGTAAATAATGAAGCCTATGGGGCGAAACTCTGGTGGTGATGGGTTAAAGAAACTTCTACCCCGTGGGCAACCCTCTGGAAGGCCAAGTATGCTCTGGACATAACCAACTAGGACTGAATTTGTTTTATGGGCACTGGGGAGGGATCAACAATCTGGAACCTAGCTTGGTGCAACAAGACCTGGGTCCAGAACACAACTTCTGGGAAGTAAGAAATGGTAAAACAGTCAAATTCTGGGAGGATGCCTGGCAACATGAACCCAAGATGGGAAATCCGGACAGGGAGGAACTCCAACAGGACATGGTCGTGCAAGGCAAAACCAACGTCCACCACTATTGGAAGCAAGAAACAGATCAAAACAAATGGAGAATCTGGGATAATTTCAACTCCCAAACTAGCGATCGGACCACAACCATCGCGAAAGAGGTGGAGGAGGAAGTGAGGAAAAGGAAAATTGCAGTCTCGGATGAAGAAGACCAATTAAGATGGTGCTGGAAAAATGGTGGGGAATTCAATTTGAAGGAAACACGACATTATATCGAGGACCAAGAACAAGAAGATCCAACTCAACTATGGGATAAGCTCTAGAGCAGCCCTCAGTGGCCAAAAATAAAAATCTTCAAATGGTTAGTACTTCACAACCGAATTCTAACCTGGGAAAACCTAAGAAAAAGGGTCTTCATAGGTCTGTCACGGTGCCACCTCTGTCAAACTAAGGAGGAAACAACAAATCATCTTCTCGATGAATGTAGTTACACAGCGGAGATCTGGGATTGGGCGGCAGGTATTTTTTGACAGTCCAATAGGACCTGAGGTAACATCTACGCAACCATCAATAACTGGCATGAGAGTTATAGCGAAAATGAAGAGGTGAATCTATGCTGGAATCTCATTCCGGGGATGATCATATGGACAATATGGAAAGAAAGGAACCGGTGCATCTTCAAGAATGAAAGCCTTCCGGAAAGGAAAATCAAAGAAAAAATAATCTACATGACAAGAGAAACGGTGCAAAGCCGCCACTATCAGAATGGGAATTCGCAACTCGCAGAACAGGACTCTAGAGTCCTAGAAGCTTTTCATCTAAAAGACAGGTGCAACCGTAAACAAACAGGGCGACGAACACCACAACTCCAACTAGGTGAGCGCAACTGAAACCCCCCTCTAGCAGGGTCACTCAAGTTGAATTTCGACGAGGTGGCAAAAGGAAACCCAAGCATGACAAGAATGGGTGGGGTTATCAAGGATAGTGGCAGCAACATAATCCGGCTGTACGCCGACAGTATAGGAAAGTCAACTAACAACGTCACGGAATTCGGAGCCCTGGAGATCAGACTCGAGATCCTAAGCCGAGAAAGGATGGAAAACACAATCATGGAAGGTGACTCCACCCTGGTAATCAACATGGTGAAGAGACTCCAAAATGGCACCAGAGTGGGAAAAGTTCAAAGACACTGGCGCTTGGCACACTCCCTACAAAAAATACAGGAGCATCTGCAAAATATGAACACAGTGGAGTTGCACTGGGGATGAAGGTCAGCGAATGACCTGGCGGATAGAATTACTAATGAAGGGGTCAGCCAGGAAGAATTAGAGTTAGACAACACCTAGAGCAACATCCCAAACGGTCAATTCAGAACAAACTATACACAACTAGCGACAAAAGACTGTAACGAAAGCTTAAGTATGGAAGGTCAGATTGAGAGGAGTAGTGCAAAGCCAATAGGTGGGCATGACGAATCCAGGCAGAATCTTCATGGCCAACACCCAATTACAGGTGACAATGCGGGATCTAACCACACAACAAATGGAGGTACGACCTCAAGATCAAATCAGTAGTAAGAAGTGCAAGGTTAAGGCAGGGGAAAGTACAAACAGGACTCGGCAGGTTGTGAGTGACGTAGGACAAAAGTTGTTACCACACAACAATAGGATCACACCCCTTCCAAGAACAGGTACGGTGAAGAGAAAAGTTGGTTACACAACGAGCAAGGGAAAAGGTCGGCACAAGGATAATGGCCAGACTGTCATGGTCACACATACCGAGACAGGGAAAAAGGATGGGAAGGACCACCTCTACGGGCAGACCATGATTGCAAGGACAAACCCGCAGCAGGAGAATTTCCATAAGAGGCGAAACACTAGGAATCGACGCAGTTGGACAAAGCGTAGCAGAGGAAGCCACCATAAAAACAAGGGCCCAGCAAGAAAAAACCCCTAGGTAGATAGGAACAGGAGGAGATTTCAGGGAAAGAACCACCGCAAGCTAGCGAAGATGGTGCGTATAAAGAAAACGCACGTCAAAAGAAACACCCAGATGGACGAAAATCCGATAAGCCGGAGGAAAATTTCAAGGATGGAGCAAGTAGCCCGAGATGCCAAGGGAACCTTCCAGGCGCTGGTCAAACCGAAGGGTCAAGCAACCATCACCATATGGGAGAAGGAAATCACTGCCAAGCGCAAAGGCAAAGCCTGGAAGGAACTGAGACAGGAAGCGGACTGGATAACGAACCCAAGGACCACGCAGTCCAGGGAAACAATTTACCACAAGACGGTAGAGATGGCCTGGCAGACAAAGATGTTAATAACCAAAGTGAGCACAGAAAATAAAGTTGTCAGCCGGAAGGGTAACAAGGCACAAAAAAAATTGCTAAAAGAAATATTGAGTTGCCTCAGCACCCTGGACGCATGTACAAAATGAATTACAGAGGACCAGAAGAATCAGAAGGAGAAGCTGGAGCGAATGGTTGCCCAATTCCACTTATACTTGCGCTACATCCACCATATGGACATTACTCATGTTGATGGGAATGGAGCACCAGCCCGGATCAGGAAGACCTACACGGTGGCCTAGCGGGAGGAGAGCAAGGACAAGGCGAAATAAGGAAAGAAGAATCTCATAATCCTAGACTAGCGCTAGGTAACAACTAATCAAAGAATATTACTGGGTCAGTCTTAATTGTTGTCTTGTTTTTTTGGTTTTTTGGTTTTGTTATGGTTAGTTTGTCAAAACTGAATATGACGGTACTGGACCGGTTTCCCAATGTGGCGGTCCAGCTATACCCTTATGATATCTCAAAGAACACAACTCTGGAACCTCTGGGTTGGTTTCCTTTTCGGCAAACCAGGGAGTACCGTTTTTTTGTATATTAGCCTTTCTTAGTAATACAAATACTTACACTCACTTACAAAAAAAAGATATTAGTAAGCACAATGCAATAATTTGTTTGTTCAAATTACATTATACCAAACAATTATTACCATCGTCGACCAAGGATTGTGGCTAGAAGATGGAATGTCACAATTGGCAAGGTAAAGTGGTTGTCCATTTTCATCTACCGACTGCTTGTAGTATGCTGCTTCTAATAAGACCTTCCGACATTTTTGAACCAATATTGGAATATTTTATGCATTTTAACTCGATTCTGAATCGGGATCTTGCAAATTTGGATACATTTTTATTCAAATTGACATGGATAAAAAAAAATCAATGAGATAATCGAAACATAAATAAAATAAGTTAAACTTATTGGAGATGGAAAGGGAGAACTCCGCGATGGACTTCGAGCAATATGGAATGGGATGGAATTTGAAGAATTGTCCATTTGATCATATAATAAGGTTTCCTCCCTGCATTTCAACAAAATTAGCACTAAATTTTCCTGTACATATCTAAAATAAATTTCGAGAACCATACCACAATCTGAGTTTGAATATAGTTTTGAAACCATTTTTTAAGAATAAGACAACATAAACGTAAAATGTATACTGAAGTATTGCAAGTCATGTGAATTCATACTAAAAGATAATTTGTGATGAATATACTATTTTATGTGCAAATAAAAGTTCAAATAACTTTAAAAGCATCTCGATGCGCTTATAAACTACACCCGCATCGGTGCACATATTAACAATAAATATCGGTCCATTGAAAAATCAACCACACCATGTTTCAAGACTTTGTTAATAAAAAACAATTATATGTCTCTGGTGCGTCAATTAATATGGACGCACCGGTGTGTAATGTAATATAGTCGCACCAGTGCGTCTTACATAAATGCAAGGTTGTGCCGAAAAAGTTAAAAAAAAAAACATGATTTTTTTTATACAATTAAAAAAAGAGTTGGAATCGAATTTCATAAAGTCATTTAAATACTAAAAAGTTATTCACTATTTCATTATTTTGCAAAATTTTGCAGATGAGAGACTTGCAAGAGAAACATACGGAGGAACACTATGGAGGAGAAGAATACTTTGGAACCACAATATTATTCAAAATATGAGAATTTGAAGGGTATGGTGATTCACTCTAAACCCTTTTCATAAAAAAGAATTACTAATAAGAAGGTATTCAATATTTTGATTATTTTGCCAAAATTTACAGGAGACAGATTTGGAAGAGAGACATACCGGGGAGCACTATGGAGCAGAAGAATACTTTGGAACAACATAAATATTCAGAAAATCAGGATTTGAAGGGTATGGTGATTCACTCAAAACCCTACATTCAGAATATATATATATATATATATATTCATACCTACCTTAAACCCTTGTTTTTTTTTTCTTATGTGAATGCAAAATTTCAACCTAGGGTTTAACTCCCTCTATCACTTTAGAATTAGGGCTTTTCGTTTTAGGTATTTTATATCTAATGGGTTTGTTTTTCTATATATAAGTGTTTGACATGTGATGCAAAGGGACCACTTATTGCATCGGATCCCAAACACAGTTGACCCTCCGCATTTTTTTTTTAAACGGTTTCTGATTTGACGGTTTTTTTTAAATGTTTTTCGCTTTTCCAGTGTGCCATTTCGACAAAAACGCACCGGTGCGTTTATGTATAAGGAACGTACCAATTAAGCCAGATTTAAAAAAAAATATGGTGCATAAAAAATAATCATCGATGTTATCATCTAAATAACACAGAAAATAATGTCATGTATTTTTTTTCTTTTTTTTCTTCTCATCAGTGTGTAATTTTCTATTGTTTTTTTTTATGAATGTTTAATTTGTTTGCTATGTTTTTGTTTTCTATTGTAGTCATTGCGATGTCTTCTCTATATATCGCACTGTTGTAATTCACAATATTTAAAAAAAAATTAAATTAAATTGTTCGGCGCATGTTGTTTTTTTTTTGTAAATAAGAGTGTAAATATATTAGAAGCTTCCAAAAACCAGGGCAAAATACAGAGTTATCCGGGTCGCAGTTACTGGACTGCCCCAGCTATGAGGAAACCAGTCCAGCCGGCCCGCTAAGCATTGGTCCATTAAGTCATGAGCAAATTGAAAAAGAGTGCTAAACTTGTCTATGAATTACATACTAAACCTAGACATTGTAAACTTAGACACCTGGACAACTAGACATTGTAAACTTAGACACCTGGCTGATAGCTTGGCCAGGTGGCTGGAAGGTCGTCGGGCCAAGGCTCTTCCTCGATGTATGTTGTCCTGTCGCCCCATTGCTCGTCATCCTCCTGGTTGCGCTCATCTTCCTTGGCGTCATCCTCGTGCCTTTCCTTCTCCCTGCTCATGACTGGTGGGCTCGTCACATTATGTTGACCTTCGTCCCTATCGATCTCGGGGTCCCCCTCTGGGATAGCTTCCTCGGGATCCGAGAACAAGGCAGCATGCATGGACGATAGAATTTGGAGGAAGTTCGCCACCTTAGCTTACGTGGCTTCCACACGATAATGCAAATCCACCACCTCCTGTCGAAGTTCGAAAACCAGGGTGTGCAGTATGGCCAAATTATCCCAGAATTGCGCTCTGTCAAAGGAATCCTGGTGGTGAGGTTCTGCTGTATTGGGCCTTCTCTGCTGAGACGGGCCACAGTCTAAGTTGCTAGCAGGAGTTTGGGAGGGCCCGGGATTTTGGAGAAGCCGAAGAAGGGAAATTGGTGTTTTCGGAATGATGGCCATGGACCCGAATTGCGGAGCTTGCAGGTTGATCGGAGTGGAGACTGACTGATGGCAAGGTGAGGAATCATCAGAAGTTGTGTCTGGAGGAGTAATCGAGGGTCGTCGAGGCTTCCATGGCGCACCCCGCCGCGGTCTGCCTCTTGGCCTCGTCATGTAATGGTCAGTGCAATTTGCAGGAAGATCAAAGGTCGACGGGCGAAGGGGGAGGACAGGGTCTCGCTCGCACCAGAGGAGAAGAACAGGGAGGAAATCCAGCTTCGGTAGAATGAGCCCAGCTAACAGCAAATAGAGGTGAACTGTCTCCATTATAACCCAATGCATTCAAACTCGCAGCGAAAGGACTCCTGCATAAATGCAGCTCGTATCAACTTAAACGCGAATAAATATCAGGTGGGGTGATGGGTTGTGGCACATGCCCAGCATGTGACTCCATGCCACGGCGCCCAGTACCCTCGTCCACATCCCACCACGATAGCCCATTTGACACCCCATCCGGGGGTTCGGCGCATGTTGTTGTATGGAACGCACGGGTGCATTTTATGTAATAAACGCACTTGTGCTTTGTATATAAAAAAACACACTGGTTACAACGATTATTTTTTCGCTAAAAATTATGTGATTTATTTATAAAATATATTTAATAATTTATGTATTGAATGATACATGTTGTGTATTGATAAAAATATGAGTGAGAAGAATTCAAATAAGAAATATTTTGGTCGACACAATGATGACACATACGGAAAAACAAAAAAAGCAGGTTCTTTGTAAATTATATACAAAATTAATATGGTTGAACTATATGTAAGTCTAACTAATATGTATTGGTTATTGTGTGTCTTGCAGGGCCACAAAATGAGGAAGCTAAATAACATTATTTCTAATCTAAGTGCAGAAGAGCGTAAAAGTTTGATGGAAAAATTGCAGAGGGATGAATCATGTGAATAAAAAAATACTATTCAATATGATTATTTTTCCATTAATAATATACTTAGGAATATTAGATGACATGTTTCAAACAATCTATTAATTCACATATGTTTAATGTTCTACAAGCACCAACAACAAGGGAACAAAATGGCATCATAATAAAACAAAAATTATTAATATAAAAGATGTAAATGATGATGAATTGGTCCTTAGCTCATTTGGAGTGGTGTTGGAGATTAATCAAAGGGGGAACAACTTTTACAGAACTATGAGGGATAAATTGGAACAAACGTATAGATGTAATTTCCACTTACAATATAGAAATCAATCCAATGATTCCAAGGACCGGGTTATATTTAAACTGCGGGAAGCATTTCCAGAGCAATGGTCAATGAGACCTATCAGACTTGCAATAACAAAAACATACAACAACAAAAAAGAATCATTCAAAAAGTAATATTGCTAAAAACACTTTTTATATTACAAAGTATTCACTTATTAATATAGTAATTTTGTGATATTTAGTTTTCATATATCAATATAAAAATATTTTATTATCATGTTATTTTTCAGGAAAATTATGAAAATCCTAGAGGACCAACGAGCTGATATTCAAAATATGTCAGTAAGAATGTCCAAAAAAGTGTACAAGGAGATGGTCAAAGAATTAGGCATAATTGTATTGCATGAAGAGCTATCTCAACAACAACGTTCTTCAAATGTATGTAATCATTGAATTTTTCTATTCGGTACAAATAATTAATTATACATTAAATATTAATTTTCAAATATTCTCTTACAAAAAGAAAAGAAAATGGAACTCATTCTGCACATAAAACTGGATGACAAGGAAGAAAATGGTTGATAGCGAAGTTTGTGAGTAATTGTTATTTCTTTATAACAACTTGAGGTTTTTTTGTTTTTTTTTGTTTAAAGTTGTTTTACAACAACCATCCTTGAATGTCTTCAAACATGTGCTAACATACAAAGAAGAGCCATCAGAAAAATTGATTGATATTGAGTTAATTAAGGGTTGTGAGTATATGTTGGCATATCAAAAATTAATAGTCGAATTTGTAAGTATAATCTATGTTGTTTTACTTCCATCATTTTATAATCAATGGAACAAAAATAATACTTTATATTAAATCTATGATTTATTATGGGGTATAAAACTTGCAGGAAACAAAGTATGGAACTGAGCCAATAGAGGAATTGTTGAAACAAGGCATGATATTTGATTTTGAATATATGTGTATAATTCATGAGTCACTTCTTGCTTTGGAGGTACGTCGCTTTTCAATTTACTTCCATGTATCTTATTTATTTCAATTTTCATTATTCTCACCAATGTAGATAGACTCATTACAGTTTATTTTTATATTTGTAGATGAAACTTCAAGAAGAACAAAACAATCGAGACAATCAACCAAACATTCAACAAAATAACCCAAGGCATGAAAGTAGCTCAAGCACTAACAACCGTTCCAATGAAGAATGATGACCAATATATTTGGATACCAGTGCAAGTTGCAATTGTATTTTTTTGAAATAATTGTCTGTGAAGATCATACATTTTTGTTTAATGTAATGGACATAGTGTCCCAGTTGAAAGACAAGGAATTATCGATAAGTGTCCCATTTTGTATGACAAAGACCCTCTTATATATATAATAAAATATGTTTCAATTTCTTCTATTGTGTTGTCCAGTGTCGYTGTGAAATGTTACATCGTTGATTAAATATATGGATGACTAAATATTATAATGAAGAGATGCAAAATCTGATGATATAACAAATTAATCCAAACATCATATCCAAATTCACTAATCAAAATATAAGATATATGTAAWTTTTTTTATAAATAATGGAATTAAAAGATAACAATAATTGCACTATCACAGGTCGATGTTTCTCGGTGTATTTTAATTATTAATCTCATCGGCRTGTTTAATATTAAAACGCATTGGTGTGTTTCATATGAAATTTGCACCGATGTTCTTATGTAATCAATTAGCACTGGTTTCAATATTAATTTAATACCACAAAATTATATTAAAAATTTGGYCATCGATGCGTTAATCTTATACGAARCACCGATGCGTATGTGTTATTGATACGCACTGACATTATTGTTTTATTGATAAGCATTGGGGCTTGTTTGTCACTGCAAAGCATCGATGCTTTCGATTTTTAATGTACCGGGGTGTTTTTCCYTGTAACGCACCAGTGCATATTATTTTATAYAGCATCGRTGCCTTCATATTAATAACACACCGGTGTGTTCTATGCAAAAATCCCTAGTGCTTAATTATTTTTAACTCTCACGGTGCGTTTTGATGTTAAAGCCCCGATGTGTATAAGAAAAAAGCCCCGGTGCTTAAATATTTTATTGCCCCAATGTTTGACGTTAAGTGTACAACACTGGCATTGTAGGTGTATGTACGCACTGGTGCTTGTGCCTTATACAAATGCACTGATTTGTAAACATCCGCTAACACCTCCGACTGCTCATTTTTTTTAGTTATAATCAAATTCCGTTATAATATCCGCAAAAACATCCGCTATCAATAATAGATGTTGTAGCAGAGGTGTTTTTGACAATTTTTGTCAATTTTGTAGCACTAGAAACCTCCACAATAACCTTCGCTAAAAGGTCTTTTCCTTGTAGTGCGACTCACCAAGGTTCAGATTCAACAAAAGTTTCCCCATCTCGCAAGGGAACTTGACGTAATGGGGACCATTGCTTCTTAAAGGTGGAGGAATAATCCAGGTGGATCTCAGTGGCCATCTACCTTTTCCACTGACTCAATGTTTTCGAGCCTGTGGTTTTGATAAACCATGATATTCACCCTTTTGATGGGGAATGTAATGTAATTTCATCTCCATTTGTTAATTACTGACATCATGTAATGATTGCCTAATTGTCTTATGTACGTGCCTATAGCATAGTGTTAACACATTGGATCCCATTAAAGCTTTGCAATTAATTGCGTTTGGGATAGAGTAGTAGTAGGATGGGTGACCGCTCGGGTAGTCCTGGTGTTTTACATTTATCATGAGAATTATTCTCCTCTCTACTCTATTTTATTCATTAATAGAAGTTGGGTTTCACTATATTCCTTTGTTCTTTGCTATATTTTCGTTTGTATCTCATTTCTTTCTTAGCATAATCCGGATCATTGTTCGATGTTGTGCTTTCAACCTTCGTTGGCCAGAACCCCTCTAGTCCACATGTTTTTTCCTCCATTTCTCTTAGCCTTTCGGTTTTGGATGTTTGCTTCTTTGCATTCGGATTTTGTTGAACAAATTCCGTTTGTTGGGTATAATGAAAATGAAGGTGGCGAGTTTATGTTGGATGTTTGTGGGGATAATGGAGAGCCCTTAATGCCCACTGGTGTAATCCTTGTGGGGGATAAGCATATTTTTATTTCAGGAACTAGGAGGTTTCAGTTTTGAGTCTTGTACTCTATGTCTTTTGTCTCTATTTTGACTTTACTCTTGTCCTAGGGTACCGTTTTGAACACTAGTGTTTTAGGGTTTATTCCATGTTTGGTTAATCTTTAATATAGCGTGACATAAGTTTATTGGTGGGTCCACAATTTTGTGGGGTCTCGATCTTTGGATTTGGATGCTCTTGTGTTTGAACAAGACAATTTGAAGCTGGCGGATTTTGTTGTTTTTATCTTTCCTATTACATGTTACTTTGTTCCTTTCTCTATTGGTAGAGGGTGTATTCTGGGGCATGCACTTGAAGTCATTCATAGCCACAACAACCTCCTTGGACAAAATTTTGGGGCGGTTTCACACACAGTTGTGTTTCTATGCTAACTAGTGTTGTTAATCCAAACAATTGTGATATGGAGATTGATATAACAGGTTATAGGGGTGCTCTGTTTAGTATCAAAATGAACCTTTCTTGGAGGGAAATTAAGCATATCCTCTGACGCCATGAAGAAATTTCTAAAGGTAACAATGTTTCTCATCAACAGTTAATAGTAAAGGTGGGGAATTTGGAAGAGGTTTTTACTCAACGTATCGAAAGTTTGGAATCCGAATGTAATATCCCACTTAAATTTTTTGTGGATTTTCACTTAATTTTTCAATGTAGATATTTAGACAAATAGTTTAATTCATGCTTCCAACAATAGAACATGTGTATCCAAATATTTGTTGTGATTTACATCAATATCAAGACTCAAGATATGTATTTCATTAAATATTTAGGACAGCCAAATACAATAAAAATATCATCAATTAGTACATAAATAAATAAGAAGAACTTGGTACAATTTTATGTAGCTTGCCATTGCAAATACTATGATGACTATGTCTGGAAATGACAGTGTGAAGACAACAACTCTCTCTTAAAGATAGCAGGTCTGTATGTACATGAATCGACCCAAAAATGATGTGTACATCAATCCAGATAATAAGAGGCAGTCTTGTAGATTACCACAGCTTGTAATCGACCTCCCTAATAACAATACTCCCTTGAACAACAAATGAATCGGTCCTCAAGCAAAGAACTCGCCCAACAAGAGGATAACTCGGTCAACAAGGGAGATCTCGCCCCTCTACTTAGGAAACTTGCTAAAAAATGAAGGGATCTAACCCAACATACGAAAATCATCCCAACAAAGCTAAGATTCAGCCTCCCACACAGGAAATTGGCCCCTACAACACTCGGTTTGGTCTAGCAATGAAGTAGCTCCCCCACAGTGATAAACTCAGCCCCCTTAGACAAGAGACTTGGCCACCAACACCAGAAAACACAACTACTAAATCAACTCACCCTTCCCAAGCCAAAATCGATTTCTACAATAGAAATATCAGTTGTCGAATGATGAAATCTCAGTCACAATGAAGCACAATGAAAAGATCTGAATGATCTTCTCTCTACAACCAACTAGGGTGGATGGTCTCACCACCAAAACCAATCTTATTCTCTAGGGTTTTTCATCCCAAGAAACAAAAGCCACAAGAGCTCCTCAAATTCGTTTTTAGAAACATAACAATGCATAATGAGAGAGGGTGCCCTCATTCCTCTTTTAACTCATCATCAACCTTGTTTTGAACCTTTTTCCCTTTTAATGAAGTAAAGTGACTTTATAATCTCAAAGTCACTTAAACAACATTTTAGTTTAATTTATTCAATGTCACTTTTAAAAAGATTGTTTTTCTCCCCGCTGAAATTAAATAATTACTTGTTTTTCCTTCACTAACTATAGCCTACAAGAATCACTCAGTCTATTCGGTCAATCTCCTAGAGATCATTTGGAAAGGGACATTACAATCTTCCCTTCCTGAGATTGCTTGTCCTCAAGCAACTGTAAGTTTGGATGCTGCAAGATCTGGTCACCTCCCCACATGGCATCCTCTACTGAAAATTATCTCCACTTGATGAGGTAATCTCATATCACCATGTTACACAATTTCCTCTCCTGGACCTCCGAAACCTCCTCAGGAACCAACAATAATTTCCCCTCCTCATCCAATGGGGGTAACTCTGCCGAAGAAGTGACATGTTGTCCCAATGCCTTCTTGTGGCACGAAACATGAAATACATTGTGGATCTTACTCCTTTCTGACAACTCAAGGTCATAAGCCACCTCACCAACCCTCTTAATCACCCTATAAGGGCCATAAAAGCGTGGCTTAAGCTTGTCTACACCACTTTTCTTCAGTGAAGACTGTTCGTATGGTTGTAATCTCATAGACACCAAGTCTCTCACCTCAAATGTGTGCTCGACCTTGTGCTTATCTGCATAAATCTTCTGTTGATTATGTGCCACTTGTAAATTGTCCTTGAGAGCCTTGAGGATGTCTTGACTCTCTTAGATCCAATCCTTGGCTTTGGGAGCCATGCTATCCTCAAATGCCAAATCAACAAATGAAGGAGCATCTCATCCATATAATGCTAAGAATGGGGTCATACCAATGGACATATGATAAGTGGTCTTATAATAGTCCTCCCCCAAATGCAACCACTTAACCCATGACTTTGTTGCCCGAACACATAGTTACGTAAATACCCCTCAAGTCACTTGTTCACAATATTTGTCTGACAATCCATCTGGGGGTGGTAACTAGTGTTAGGAGTCAACTACGTGCCAACCAACCTGAACAACTCTTGCCAAAGTGCACTGAGGAATCTGTTGTCTCTGTCATTGATAATGTACTTCGGTAGTCCATGGAGTCTGAATACCTCCCCGAAGAATAAGTCTACTACCAGTGTTGCCTTGTATTATGAGGATATGACAAAGAAATGTGTGAACTTGGTCAACCAATCAACCACTACATATATGCAGTCTCTACCTTGTACCTTTAGTAGTCTTGTGATGAAGTCCATGGACACACTTTCCGATTTTTTCTCTAGGATGGGTAATTGTTGTAATAACCCTACAGGATGAGTCTACTCTGACTTCTTTTCTTGACAAATCATACACTCCTTCACATGCTTCAATAAATCATCTTTGATGCCCTTCCAAGTGAACCTCTCTCTAATGTGCCTATAAGTTTTAAAGTATCCAGGATGGCCTACTAGAGGCGCATCATGCATAGCCCTCATAATCTTCTCCTTTAGTGTAGACTCGGGGACTAAGTATATGTGGTCCTTGTAGTAGATGATGTCATCCACCACTCTGTACCGTCCTCTTGTATGTTGTGATCCATAAACTCACAAGCAAATTTATTCTTGGAATACTCTACCAAGAGGTGAGAATTTCAGTCAGTTGAAATCTTTACAAATGAACATATCTTGGTTTTCCTGGAGAGAGCATCAACAACCACATTTTTCTTCCCTTTCACATACTCAATGTCAAAGTCGTATGCTTACAATTTGTTGATGCACTTCTATTGGCACTCATTTAAGTCCTTCTGCCCCAAGAAGTGTCTCAGACTATTATGGTTAGTCTTAACCACAAATTTTCCACCCACGAAGTGTTGTCTGAATTTTGTCAAGGCATGCATGATGGCAAGCATTTACTTGTCATAGGTGGAGTAGATCCCCTCTGACTCTGTGAGTTTCCTACTCTCATATACTATCATTTGTGTGTGATGCATTAGAACTGCTCCTATGCCCTCACCCAATTCATCACACTCAAGCACAAAGGGCCAAGTGAAATCAGAAAGTGCTAAAAATGGGCAAGTGCTCATCACTTCCTTCATCCTGTCAAATGTATTTTGGGCCTCCTCTATCCTCCTGAATGCCCCTTTCTTCATGAGATCTGTGAGTGATGCAACCAATTGTGAGAATCCTTTCACAAACTGTGAGTAGTAGCTACATATCCCAAAGAATCTATGCAAATGTGTAAGGTTTTTGGGCGATGGCCAATCCAATATGGCTTGGATCTTCTCCCTATGTACGTGTACACACTAGGCACTGAACACATGACCCAAGTATAGTATCTTTGTCATGCCAAACTCACACTTTGACTCCTTATCATACAATGATTGTTCCTCCATGATGCTCAGAATCTCATCTAGATGCTCCAAGTGCTCCTCCCATGTCCTGCGATATATCATAAGATCATCAAAGAATACCAACAAGAACTTCCTCAGTTGTTTGTTGAAGATGTGGTTCATGCAGGACTGAAATGTAGTTGGTGGGTTGGTCAACCCAGATGGCATGACCAGAAACCATAATGGCATCTAAAAGCAGTTTTGGGGATATCCTTCTCTCTAACTCTGATCTAATGATACCCCGATCAAAGATCAATCTTCAAAAAATACATTGCTCCATGCAACTCATCCAAAAGCTCATCGATCTTAGGGATAGGGTGCTTGTTCTTGATCGTCTTCTTATTCAAGGCTCTATAGTCAATGCACATCCACATTGTGCTATCCTTCTTCTTCATCAACACTGCAGAAGAAGCGAATTGACTAGAACTAGGTCTGATGTGTCACATTTCCAACAATTCCTTAATAGCCTTTTAAATTTCATCCTTGAATTTCTTTGGATGTCTGTAGGGAGTGGTGGTCACAGGTTTTGCTCCCTCCTCCAACTCAATTGTAATCTCAAATCCCCTGTGAGGCGATCTCCCTGGAGGTATCTGTCCAAAACCTTGTCATGTTTACTCAACAACGTCAGAATATTTGCATGATGATGTTGTTGGCCCTCTGCATTTTCCTGCGTTGTAATCAAGCACTCAGAGGCCACCATTTGAAGAATATGCTACATCTATATGTCTGAAGATGGCCTCCATACTTTTGGTTGACACAATCTTATGGCCACCATTTGACATGCTCCTCAAAAAAACATTTTTGTCGTTTGTTGTATTGAACTTTATCTCCATTACCTGGTAATTCATTGTAATTTCCCCTAAGGATTGAAGTCACTAAACACCCAAGACTATATATGTGCCTGCCAAGTCAACCATACAAAAGTCATCGGTCAAGGTATAGTTTCCAAACGTCATGGCCAACCTCAAAATCTTCTGCGTGCATGTCAAATTAAATCCATCAGCCACTACCACGTTGAACCCCTCAAAGTCCTCTGTAGCCATGTGTCTTTTGGCCACTAATGTTGCATCAATGAAGTTGTGGGTCGTTGCACCATCAATCAAAGTTGTGACACATTTTCCCTGTAGTACTCCCCTGACTCTGAAAGTGTAGTATCTAGGGGTGCCTGATAGAGTGGTGATAATCACACCCATAGCCTCCTCACGAGGTTGCTCATCACTCAAGCCTCCCTGCTCGTTGTCCTGTTCCTACGTAACTTCCTCCTCTTCCTCGTCACTTTCTGAGTGCACCTCTATGTAGTGTACCTTGCCCTTCTCCATGCACATGTGTCACGGATCCCAAGGCTCTTTGCAACTGAAGCAAAGCTTCTTTCTTCTCAACTCATTATGAGTCGCCTCATCCAACTTCTCCTTTCCGGACCACTCTTTCTGAAACGGTTTCTTATCTTTTCTTTATGGGAAAAGAAATGCTTAGAGAAAGTTTTATTCTTCGGGACCACGTCCTCCATGTCCTGTGTCCCAATAATGGTATCCTGTAGAATCTCGGGTTTGAATGCTTTTATCCAACCACACAGTGGATCATATAAACCTCCAGTGAACAACATAACTAACCTCTGCTCAGATATATCTATCATCGTGACTGCAAACCTCTGAAACTCTATAATGTAGGCATCTGGTGTCCCAACCTATTTGAGTTGTGCCAAATCTCA
>ML786017.1:275387-295101 GCA_009831015.1 Picea engelmannii | reverse complement strand
CACATTTTTGATTATTTTGCCTTAGGGCTAAGCTGTGCTATGAAATGAAGTTTCCTCAACCTCTCTTTGAATGTTTGAATAATGACACTAAGATGAGATAAACAAACTAGGGAAAGAATATTATATGACTATCTTGTTGTGTAGAGCTGTTATGGCTTCTATGTTAACATGGATTTCAGGTGTACAGTCAAGGAGGTCTTTCTATCCATATAGATATATTTGAGAAATGAATGAAGAATGTAGTTTGTTTACATATTTAGATGGTTGGATTGTCGGGTGTTATTTCAGGAAATTGTTGGTGTATTTTTAAATTGATTATTTGTTTCTGGTTTGTAAGTCCTCAAGTATGAGCCAGTCATTGTTCTGCAAAAAATTAGGCACAAAAGTCCGGGTTCTTTTTGTTGATTTTCCAATATTCAAGGTTTAAGCATGAAGTTCATTCCATTTTAGCATTTAACTTAAACCATAAACAATTTTGTTGCAACAACCAAGATCACAAGAAGAAACACCATGCACAAGTACACAAGAAGTATCCCGGGAAACCCTTCTCAACAAGGGAAGAAAACCTAGCCAATCCTTTGCTATATTTTTCAAGAGAAAGACCTTCACCACCAAGAAAACCTAGCACACAAGAGGGTGCTTTCAAACCCTAGAAGACTAGCGCCCAAGAGAGGTGTGCACTTTTCCCAAGAAGATGTACTTGCTGAAATTTCCAAACTCACACAAAAGATATGATTCCTCAATGGGGAATCTACCTTTACTTATATTAGACTTGACATGTCAACATAAGTGTCTATTGGCACAACATGGCCGACCTCTCTAACTCACAATATAATTAATAATAACTAGATTAATTATCTTTTACATTAATTATCTATTACATTAAGGTGGGGTCGACATGTACCCTTTACTTTACAATTAGGGTTATAGGCAGGTCTGACTCTTGAACAATATAGCAAGGGATCCCATACTCCCACTAGTGCTCAGTCACTAGGGGCACATCCATAGGGATGTCCATAACTCTATCTCACTGCATTACACAAGAGAACCACTCTCACTAGTGCTCAACCACTAGGATCACGTTCACCTGTGCTTGTCCACTCAACTGATCTTCTTTCCCATTGCATTACACAGGAGAGTCATTTGGAGTTCATCATCTCAACTCTCTGCTCAGAGGAGGCTAATACATCATCTTCATCTCTGTCTCATGAAGATGCACCCAACTCTATGGGAATTCGCACGTTCACCTTGTGTTCAGCCACAGGCATGTCCAACTCAACAGATCTCCTTTCTCACTGTGTTACACAGGAGAATCATCTGGAGTTCTTCTCAACTCTCTGTAAGGAGGAGGCCATCACTATGTTTCAGTTCTGTCTCAGATAGGAACCACACACCCAACTCATGGGCTCTCTCTCAGGTCGACTCAATCAGTATGTGTCCTGGAGGATGAGGATGTCTCACGCCGCTGTAATCATCAACACTCCCTCTAAGCTAGGGAGACATTCTCCATCAGGCCAAGTCTCGCACGGAAGTACTTGAACTTTGTCTTGGTTGTAGTCATCAACACTCCCTCTCAACTAGAGAGGTATTCTTCACCGCCAGTTTGGTGAAGGTGTCTGCAATCTGTTCATGAGTAGGAAGGTGTGACACGTGTACTGCTTTCCTCTGCATCATGTCTCTGAAAATGATATTTTATCTCAACGTGTTTCGATCTATCACGAAACACAAGTTTCTCAAAAGCTTCACACAACTCTGGTTATAATCATAGAGTCCATCTCATAATCAAGTAAATCTGTTAGAAGTTTATGAAGCCGCACTACTTCGCACACTCAATGATATATACTTTGCTTCTATGGTATTCAAGACCACAGAGCTTTGTTTCCTGTTGCACTAGGAAACCATGACAACCTTCACGGTAAAACAACAACTGAATGTTCTCTTTTGATCCACTGTACTCTCTGCTCAATCTGTATCGGCATATCCTGCAAACTCAAGTTCACACTGGAGGTATATCTCAGGCCATATCCAACTGTGCCTCGTATATATCTCAATACATGTTTTGCTGTTGTCCATTGAGTCTGTCTCGGTTGACTCATGGAATGACTAAGTACATTCACTGCATAGCATGAATCAAGTCTGGTGTTAACCAGATACATCAGTGATCCAATCAACTATTGATCAGTCTCGTATGAATCATCATTAATCTTTTTTTTTTCTTCAAATCCATCACCGTGGATTTGCTTTCTGTCATACTGAACTTCTTTAATATTCCCACTGTATATTTTCTTTGACTCAGGAAAATCTCATCGGTCCTCTGTCATACTTCTTGTCCCAAGAAGTAGTGCATCATACTCAGATCCTTCATCTCGAAATCATAAGTCAAAGCTTACTTGTATCCAACATCAAGGCTTTCTTAATAAGTCGTAAAAAATCAGGCTCTCGTCACCAACACTGTAATAATATAGGTTTGGATCAGCAAACACTCTTGCTGAAACCCAAACTCATCAAGAATCTATCCATTTGGTATAGTTTCCAGCTCATGGATGGTAGTACGAATGGAAGTGTATCGGGCTTACTGGATCAAGTGTCTCATCATAAACAACTCCCTCTGATTGTGAGAATCCTCTGGCTATAGATCTCGCTTTGTATTTCTCGACACTTCCATCAGCTGCATACTTGATCTTATAGATCCACTTGGAAGTCACCACATACTTCCCTTCTGGTTTGTGAACAATATCTTATACATCATTCTTTAAGATATATTGGTATTCTTCTGTTATGGCATCTTGCCATTCCTGTTCTCTTCTTGCTTCTCCAAGACAAGATGGCTCAGAATCAATGAAGTGGATCATGACTTAAGGATAGCTCGAAAATCTCATTTGCTTTCTCAGAATGTGCCTTGAGAGGCTTGTATGTTTCTCTGCTTCTTGCAGAGTGAGCCTAGGTAGGCCTTTTATGCCCTACTATAATATCTCTGGACATATCCACTAGAGCAACTGGATTAGCTGGAATAATGTCTGTCTCCCTTTGAACTACTGAAAGGGGGAGAAGGTATTGTCTCACTGTCAATCTCCATATGAGATTCTCTGGATCTTTGAAAGGCTATCTCTTCTTCAACGACAACATCTTTGCTTGTCTCAATCTGTCTCTGACCAGGGATGTCGATCTGGAATGTCTTCGAAGATTCACTGTTATCCCATAAATGTATCCTTTGAAGGGTCTAGCTTGGACTTCTTCTCTTTGGGTACATGAAAATACACTGGGCACCCAAATATCTTGAAGTGTTCAATCTCAGGCTTCACTCTGGTGAAGGCTTCTTCGAGAGTTATTTTTTCAAAGTTCGGTGAAGACTTTAGTTCTGAATATATACTGTTTCATGCATGCTTCTGCCCATAGAATCATAGAAGGATTCTGATCATGCATTATTGCATTGGTTGCTTTAATGATGGTTCTATTCTTCCTCTTTCTCAAATAGTTTTGACTCCCTTTGAGTCAAGTGACTCCCTCTGAAGGATAAACATCTTCCTTTGTTGTTAACTTATAACAATCAAACTTGGAGTCTTCACTTCCAGTGTGTTGTTCCTGTGAATGCATTGAGATCCCTCTGGATCCATGACTTCAACAAAAAGGTTCCTCCTGCAATTACCCTCATAACAATGATACAAATAATATATATACAAGTGCATACTTGAGGGTGCTGATATGATTTCTCCAATGGCACTTGGTTGATCTTTGTCCTCCGAGATCTTCATGAAGAAGGTAGTCATAGTGTCACCTTTTCTCATCTTGTTATTTCGAAGTTGGCCCTTCAATGTAAGAGCTTGTGTAGTAGTTGTCTTTGGTAAACCTTTTTGTATCACCCACAATGGGTTTTCCTCTGAAGTCTTGTCTTCCAGGAACTTGAAGTTTCTTGATCCATCAAGCTTATCTTCCATCATAGTTTTGTTCATCATATTTTTAGATTCTTCACAAACCCTTGTTAACTGGGCTAGAAAACCTAACAGCTAGGCTAGGCTAGGCTAGCAACCTTAGGTTTTGTTGGGCTTATGAATGCCAACAATAAGCCTTGAAAGTTAGAAGAACATAGGTAATCTTGAAGGCTTCTTCAAAGAGCTGCAAAAACCCTAAAAACAAAAATTTGCAGGAATTTGCGAAACCCTAGGGACAAATTTTCAAAATACTTGAAATTTCACTTTGAGAGTCTCTGGAGGTGTGCGTGCTAGAGAAGGCCTTACTCTCCTATGTCAAAATTTTCCTCAATGTCCAAGTTTTAGGGGCTAAAAGTTAAAACACCCAAAAGAAGAGGGCCATACAGATTTTTCTGGAAACCCTAGGAGGGTCGTATGGTTCTGCAAAAGAGGAGGGATGATTGGTAAAATCTTGTAGCTTGTGCAATGGGTTCTTCAAGACCTATGCTTTGAAACCATGTTGATTTTCCAATATTCAAGGTTTAAGCACGAAGTTCATTCCATTTTAGCATTTAACTTAAACCATAAACAATTTTGTTGCGATAACCAAGATCTCAAGAAGAAACACCATGCACAAGTACACAAGAAGTATCCTGGGAAACCCTTCTTAACAAGGGAAGAAAACCTAGCCAATCCTTTGCTATATTTTTCAAGAGAAAGACCTTCACCACCAAGAAAGCCTAGCACAGAAGAGGGTGCTTTCAAACCCTAGAAGACTAGCGCCCAAGAGAGGTGCGCACTTTTCCAAAGAAGATGTACTTGTTGAAATTTCCAAACTCACACAAAAGATATGATTCCTCAATGGGGAATCTACCTTTACTTATATTAGACTTGGCCTGTCAACAAAAGTGTATTGGCACAACATGGCCGACCTCTCTAACTCACAATATAATTAATAATAACCAGATTAATTATCTTTTACATTAATTATCTATTACATTAAGGTGGGGACGACCTGTACCCTTTACATTACAATTAGGGTTACAGGCAGGTTTGACTCTTGAACAATACAGCAAGGGATCTCATACACCCACTAGTGCTCAGCCATTAGGGGCACATCCATAGGGATGTCCACAACTCTATCTCACTGCATTACACAAGAGAACCACTCTCACTAGTGCTCAACCACTAGGATCACGTTCACCTGTGCTCGTCCACAAGCACGTCCACTCAACAGATCTTCTTTCCCATTGCATTACACAGGAGAGTCATCTGGAGTTCATCATCTCAACTCTTTGCTTAGAGGAGGCTAATACATCATCTTCATCTCTGTCTCATGACGATGCACCCAGCTCAATGGGAATTTACACGTTCACCTTGTGCTCAGCCACAGGCACGTCCAACTCAACAAATCTCCTTTCTCATTGCGTTACACAGGAGAATCATCTGGAGTTCTTCTCAACTCTCAGTAAGGAGGGGGCCATCACTACGTTCCAGTTCTGTCTCAGATAGGAACCACACACCCAACTCATGGGCTCTCTCTTAGGTCGACTCAATCAGTCTGTGTCCTAGAGGATGTCTCATGCAGCTGTAATCATCAATACTTTTTACTCGGATAGTTCATTAATAATCTAAAGGCTAAGGTAAGTAGCCTTATTTATACAACTGACCTAAAAGAAAAATATTCCACCTTACGTGAGAAACATACATTTTCGATTATTTTGCCTCAGGGCTGAGCTGTTCTATGAGTTGCAATTTCCTTAACATGTCTTTGAATGTTTGAATAATGAAACTAATAAGAGATAAACAAACTAGGTAAATAATATCATATGACCATCTTGTTGTGTAGAGGTCTTACAGCTTCCATTGCAAACATGGGCTTCAGCTAAAGTTGGCTTTCATAATATTAAAATCTTAGTTTATCATATAATAGATTTTGTAACTAATTCAGTACTAAAGTTGAGATCCTATGGCTTATTGAATTTTTTTGGAATGCATGTCCTTGTTCATGGTTCACCTAAGAGCTATTATGTCTCATTCAAGCTCGCCTTGTATTTGGAAGATACTATTTGTGAAATCTGTTAAGCTAGGTAGTTTGCACTCTGAGCATTTTTAACATTTACAAATCACTCTTACATGTGAATAGGTGTGGTCTGAAGAAGCAGAAGGAACTGAGATTAAAATATTGCAATTTTTATCATTTAGCATGCGGCCATTTGGAAAACTAGCAGGAACAGGTCTGTTTGAACCATCAGCAAATACTGAGATGAAGTCCAGGGATCAGGATAAATCAGACAGAAAAGGACAGGAGTCTTTTGACAAGCTTATTAGGCAAACAATTGGAAAGGATCCTCTTTTGTCATTTTCCCGGTCTGGGGAAAATTCTGTTCATCTGATTAACTTGCTTCATGCCTTAGATCAACATAGTGGGAACAAGCTATCAAAAAGCTCAACGGTTGAGCTTGGAATAGATCCAACCGATTGTGTGCAAGAGAATATAGGTGGTGGCCCCTTTTTAACAGAGTTGAATGGTGTAAAGGAGTCGATACACAACAATGTGAAGGAAACAGGATCTTTTGGAAAGGGTCTGCAGAATAGTACAGAGCAGATGCCTTCTCTCAAGTTTCCTGAGGCTGTAGTTGCCTTTGCCCAGGCTGCTGCAAAGGTCAACGGTGAGCCTGAAAAATGTATGTCAGTCTCATGCATCAGGTATCTTTTGTGTAGTTGTTTACTGGGTCCTTGTCTTGCTTAGTTGAAATTAGTTCCATTTCTTATCAATTCATCTTCTGTTACAGATCTTCCTGGATGGCCCTTATTATCTAAAGTGCAGATGATTAAATGTGAGAAATGCTCACGGGATTTCTGTTCTCATTTTAACCATCGGAGGCACATTCGAGTACATCGCCGTCTTTTACATTTTGAAAAGGTGTTTTTTGCTAATACTTATGAAATTGTTTTATCTTGTTTAGATTTCAATCCATTACTTGCCAATTCATGTGTTTCTGCTCATGCCTTGAGTCATATCTAATCATGTATATGTTTTCAATTTAAGCTTTTGGTCAGATTCACTCTTTAGGTCTTGCTTCCCTGATCATTTTGATGTTTCACAGGAGGATTCACAAAAAAAGAGGGCAGATTTGGCTGAATTTTGGGACAAGGTAGTTTACACTTGCTAGGATATTGTCATTTACTTTTTTCTTATTGGGTGATTTTTTGCCAGTTTGCAATTTCCAAATCCATAGTCAAGAGTACTCCTAAATGGTTCTTTTATTTGGGAATATGCAGCTTTCTGTGGAAGATGCCAGACAGATTGTATCACTCAAGAATACAATGCTGGAGGTGAAAAATCCTGCCAATATTTCTTTTTCGATGTTATTTTTCTGTGGGAAATGAATGTTTGGATAGATATTGTGTGGCAGATGTGCCAAAATTGCTTAACTGCATCGGTTTTGTTCTGCAGGAAACACCTGGACCCTCCATTGTAAAGGCCATGTCAGCTTTTATTCGCAAACCTCTTCCTTCTTTGCCACAGTTGTATGTCAAAGCTGGGACTGCTCTTCTGGTAATTATTGGATCACGTTTGCTTGTGTTTTCATGGTCACAAGATACACCGAACTCCTCGTGATGCTAATTGATGTGTTTATTTGACAGGATGTGGTGCAAAGTAAGCCTTCCAAATTTCCACTACCAGCCGCAGATCTATTTACCATACTGGATGATGCAAGCGAAAAAACATTTCTATGTGCAGGTACAGCTTTATCTGTGCAAAAATTTGTTTTTGGTGCAGAAACAAAGAAGCTTATTCTTGAATTCCGGAACCTGGTTGCTTCCATGGGTTTCTTGGTTGAGCTGAAACTGGTAAGTTTGGATTGGTATTTGGTTTGCAACTTTGCAGATTTACTTCTACCATCAAGTCAATAACAATCACACTTGTGTTGGGACTTCACTTCTTGGAGACTCGTATCTATTTGGAAGTCAAAGAAATCCTGATATTAATGCTGTCTACTGGAAATCTATTTACTATTTTGAATGTTACCTTATTGGGCAGGTAAACGCCTGGCTTGTTGATAAGGATGCAGAGGCTCTTCGCTGTCAAAAAATGCTTGTTGAGGAAGAGGAAGCTGCCGAGAGAAGGTAATACTGCAAACATGTTTACATACATTGGTAAAAATTCTATTTTCAATATTTGATTGTGTAACTCAGTTTTTTTGTTTTGTTTCCTTCAGGCGGGCAGAGCTTCTTGAAAGGAAACGCCTTAAGAAATTAAGGCAGAAAGAATTGAAAGAAAAAGAGCAGGCAGTAAATGTAGAGTCTGTTGATTCTGGGGTGAGTTCTACAGATTTTGGTGAAGAGGGATCTCTTACAACTGCTGAATTGAGTCCTTCCAGTTCATCCTTTGAGAATGATCTGAACAATCAGGAACAGTCAGGTGATGGTAATGTTCTTGATATACATCCAAGTGAGTCTGTTTAAACTGGACTCTTGCCTGATAGAACAGTTTCAGTTGTTGAGATTAGTGTTAGTGAGTGTGTTTAAACTGGACTCTTGCCACGATATCACAGTTTCAGTCGTTGAGATTGGTGTTAGTGTTAGTGAGTCTGTTTAAATTGTAATCTTACCATGATAGCACAGAATATTATTAGGTTGCTTGCAACTGCAGGCTTTTCAGTTTTCTGCAAAGATACATCTCATATTGAAGAAATTGGCACAATTTTGAATGCAGGTCATATAGGCTCCACTGATAATGATTTGGAATCCAGAGCTTCTCAAAGTTCGTCAGCAGGAGTTCCAGTGTATCCCGAGTTAGATTGTGACAATCACCAAGAAGTGCAGCACAAAACTTATGTTGATCGAAAATTTGTCAGGGGCTGGAGAGAACGAAAGAGTTTTAATGAGACAGATTTGATCGTGTCTGAGAATCTTTCACATTCTTCAGAAAGGAAAAACCAACAGAGCATTTTGAAGAGAACCAGGAAATCCTATAATGGCTCAGCTGCTCGGCAAGTCTCTCCAGGTGGAGTCACCATTTCGAACTCAATGTCAGGGCAGAGGTTTGGTTATAATGAGAAATCCATGTCTCGACGACCCTCCTCTTCTGGGAACAGCTACAGGATTTGGACAAGAAAGACTCAGCAGACATCAAGGGCAGACTCTGAGAAAGTTATTACATTGGATGGAATACCGAAAGACAATGCTGATGCTAAATCGGTTGACCCTGTTCAGTCTTCACCTGATGCAAGGCACAACGGGCCAGCTTGCCAGGGGACCCTCAAGGTAGAGCAAAAAGGCGCGGGCATTCCTGCTGTTGAATCAAGTGGAAAGTCTGATCTGCATGATGATGCAAGGGTTCTTGGTACATGTGATGAGAGTGGTCCTGGCTATCTGGCAGAGCAAATCAGCAGTGACGAACTGTTAATAGGATCAATGTCTGTATGCATTAATGATTTTCCAAACGGAGTATCAAAGCCAAGGCGGTTGAAGCATGTTGTTATGGTCAACAGCGAACACAAAGATTGGGATCAATTTGACTGTAGTACTGATGGAAAAATCTGTAAATCGAGTAGCAGTTCTTCTGAAAGTTCCAAGGAATGTCACCTGGATCCAAAGGATGGAGCCTTACCTCTAAGGTCAACTAGTAATGTTTGTGCTAAGTCCTGCACGTCTCATCCTAATTCAATAGGTGACAGTGAATCTCTTCAACATCCAGATGGAGAGCTTGGCCTTGAAAAACCTGTCAAGCAGAGTGGGGCCAGTAAGGCTGGGATAAAGTTCTGGCGACCAGTTGGTCAAGTAGTGGATTGCAGTCATGTGGAGGGTTCTGGTACAGATGGCACCATGAACAGTAATAACAATGGGCATAGAGAAGTAGAATTTTATTCTCAATGCAGGGTTGCAATTAATAATGTTGCTGACTGCCCATTAAAGGATGGTACAAATACTTTTGAGAACTTGAACTATCCTGGTCCCTCTCTGAAGGGGGGAGTTTCCTATACTGATGCTCTATCTCTCAAAGATTCTGGTAATTATTGCAGTGGAAAAGGAGAAACTCTTGACAGGGTATTAATCAATGAAAATGGAATTCAGATTTTAGATTGTCCTAAAGAGGCACATGATTGTAGCGGTCATGAACATATTGAAGTAGTTGAAACTATAGATCAGCGAGAATCTAAATTTCGGTCAGCCTGTGATGCAGCAGCAGCAGTCCTTTCTCAAAGTGAGTGGAATTTGTATTTGATCTTGTTGATGTTGCAAATGCTAAATCTGCCATTTTAAGAAAAGATGATCTTACTGAATATATTTTACTGGTTGTATCCTGCAGGATGGGAAAATGCAACTGAATGCAGTCAAGGAGAGGTTGTATATTGGGATCCTGATGCAGGTGAAATATCTGCTAGCGGTGCTTGTTTTGTAGCTCCTGAACCTGGGAGCTATGATACTGGAACAATTTCGGAAACTGATGCAAATTTGCAACCTGGAGATGTAGGTGCCAGTTCAAATGAAACTGATCAGGATAGACAAAAGCCTTTCAATCGTGGCATTGGAACTGTGCCAGGGGGACCGCCAAGTGGGCAAGTTATACGGACAAAGTCACTTGAAATGGGGTTTGGAGGTGCTTCTAGAAGAATGACTGGATTAAAGCCAGAAAAAGGCCATCTTAGGTACATGCCAAGGAGACAGAAATCCGAAGAGAAAAATGTAACAGTCTAAAGTTCGACATACTTTTTGTAGTGCCCAAGGGCTCAGGTAACAGGTATGTGCGGGCCTAGATAGCTTTCGCTTGGTTTATCGTGGATGAATTCTATGTGGATTGCATACTCAAATTGTCTGCATCCCCCTGCTCTGAATACTCGAGACCTTGTACTGGAATTGTGTACGCATGAATTTCTATGACTTTCTTTTCTTCATTAGCTCAAAGGCTTATTTGCCTGTGAAAGTTGTACTGGATGTTAGATGCTGCAACGGCTTGTATAAAGTGGAAAGTGAAAGAGAATTCGATGTTTGTTCACCTTTGACATGACTCAATTAGTCATTTTCCTGGGCCATTGTATTTTGCATCATTTTTGTTGTTAATTGCATGCCAAGTATAAACATCAGGGAAAGATATCCCTGTGATATTGACTCTTTTAGATTTCTTTTCAGATGTACACATTTGCTGCACCATTCAGAGCATATTCTTAAATTCTCATCACTTGGATCATGAATGTATCAGGCGACTCTTGACTGATTGCAGTATGACTTCATTTACTGTTCCAGTGACCATGTACAGTCTTATAATATTTTTAGATTGATTACAACCTGGCAATGGTGCTCAGATCAATTTCATCACAAATTTACCAAGGAAATAATTGAAGTCTATGATAATTTTTAATCCATATGCTTAATTTAGGTAAAAAATCAATACCCACTTTGAACTGTTTCACATGCAATGTTGTTTTGTTAGGTTGAAAATTTGGTTGTTCTTCAGAACAGAAATGTCTTGAGGGCTATATAAATTATAATTTAGTGCCTCTGTATAGTCTTTTTGCGCAAGCAACCTTGTTTTCTGAATTTGTTAAATTGGCATATTTATTGGGATGACCAATCAAATTCATTGTATTCTTTGTTAAATTGGCATATTAATTGGGCAGGCCAAGTAAATTCGTTGTCTTGTAAATAATTTATTTGCTGACAGGTGTATTAAAACTTAAAAGTGGCCTTTATTGCAGCATAGAGCGATTTTTTCCTGTTATTTTAAAGTACGATGATTCCACATTCAATAAGTAGACCAAGAAAACATTACATATCTATCTATCTATCTATTTATATATATATATATATATATATATATTGTTTTCCCCAAGGAAAAACCTCACTGGGGCAAACCCCAGGGCACTTCCCTGCATTTAGCAGAGGGAACCCATTGTAAGCCCATCGTCATTGATTTTATATATATATATATATATATATATATATATATATATATATTGTTTTTCCCCAAGGAAAACCTCACCAGGGGAAACTCCCAGGCACTTCCCTGCATTTTGTAGATGGCACCCATTGTGAACTTGTTGGCATTGATTACGGACATCAAGTGAGGCACTCAACAGAGGCAGCTAGACTGGTGAATGTGCTAGCTCACCAGGCTAAGAAAACATCATATTGCTTGCTAAATAATCACAATCTTTTTCTTTTTAGGCTAGAAAACTTGGCTTTTTAGACGACAAATGTGTTTTGGGCGATATAAATCATAATTATTAAGTTCAGCTGAATCGGCCAAAAAATTTCGATATTTTACAATAATTTGATTTGGCCTAATTATTTGCTTTAATTGGGATTTGGTTTGGTTGAAATTGTTTCAAAGGCACTGATAACCCTGATTTGCCTCCTTTCTCATTCCGCTGAATAATTTGCTGTAAATGGGTTTCGCTTCCTTTCTCATTCTGCTGAATAATTCGCTGTAAATGGGTTTCACTTCCTTTCTTATTCTGTGGAATAATTCACTGTAAATGGGATCACTGACCAAATAACCTGGATATGTCTTCATTCTCATTTTCTAAATTCTGAAAGAGGCTGATGGCTCAACACCTGCATATGCATGCTAAGAGGTCATGGTTATGGTTTTAATCCCGCGGGTTGGAGTTGTTAATGTAAATGTTTTTGGTTTGCCGATGTCTGTTAAACCACAATATAATTTACTTTTCTGAGGAGCTTTAAAGTCTTGGTTTGTTGGTTACCCCCCATTTGTTAATCAATATTTATTTTTTCCATTGTTTATGGATCAATCGCCTTAATGGTATTGGTGTACATTTACTTTTCTCACATGACAGTGAATTTTTTTCTTTGGAAAAAGATCTGTAATTTTATTAAATTTAAACAAAATTACAAAGTCATATGCCAAAGGCATTCAAAAGTGCACTAAAGCCACTTGACAAAACAGTTCTTCACATTCGCCTCTTTAAGCATTACATTAAAACCGTCGCAGGAATATTAAGTCCGCTTCCCATCACAAATAACTATGAAAGTGACATTATTCAAAACTATAAACTGGAAACTGTCTTCTGTCTTAAACAAAATTCTGTAGTAGTATATAATTAGAGCCAAGGTTCATGAGTATATTCATTTGTGTGCCCATCCTGGAGTATGAACCCATCCTGTAGTATGGATATAATCCAGGTTCCTCGATCCAGTCCTAGTCTGTCCGCTATTCTGTTCCTGTCCTTGTATATGTGAGACAAAGATATATGTGAGAAAGCTGTCGATAGAAGTTGCACTGTGCACATCATCATACAATGACTGTAAAGTGAAATTCCCCAGTGTTGTTTCCTTGCGCAACCATTGAATAATACCGGGAGTGAGTAACCAAGTATTTGAATTTGTGATACACCAAACTCTTGGGCCAGCCACAAAACTAATTTGAGAGCCATCAATTCACAGTAATTATTAGTTTCTTGACCTACCCCAGCTTTGAAGGAAATGCAATGATTTGAAGATAAATATAAAATCCCCCTTGATTCCCTGCGAGTCACCATTAAAGTATGTCCATGGGATATCCTTGTTGATAACCTCTTCTTTCAGCTCGTGACTGTTTTCTTTATCTTGAGTCTATGGGTAAGCATTTAATAGGTTTAGTGCTTGGACAACACATTTAAGAGGTAGAGTTTGCTTTCCTTAAAACAGCTTCAGGTTCCTGGCTATCCAGACTCCCCAAACAATGTTAAGAGGAAGGGCTTTGATCTTCTCTATATCATTTTTTGCATACCATGATCTAAATGCTTCTTCTATGTCTTCACTTTCACCTTCCCATGCATTTCTTAATCCAATAATTCTTTCCACCTCTTTCCATACCTCTTTTGTATAAGGATAGGCCATAATTAAATGTACAATGGTTTCTTCTGCTTGTTGACATAAGCTGCACCAACCCGGTCCATAAATGTCTTTCTTCTATAGCACTTCCCAGGTGGAAGCCCAAAAAAAATCAACCACATGAAAATTTTATTTTTTAAGGGCATCTTAATTTCTAGATGGTTCTCCACCACCATACTTGTTGTCTCTCCCTTCCTTCCTTAGCAAGTGCTTTGTAACCTATTCTGGGCACAGAGTTTCCAATTGGATTAAGTGACCATACAAGTTGGTCATCATCTTCACTTATTTTGACATTATTGTCTTTTAATGTGTTTGTGTATCTCTTCCATGCCTCGACATATTCTTTYCCAAACCCAATCTACTCCCAAGTCAGCCACTGTTGTTGCCAATTTGTAGACATCTCCCAGTTCACAACTYGTCTGAGTGTATAATATCCTTTACTTCTTATCTCYTGAATCATCCGAGGAAGTAATCTGTGCATTCCTTTGTTGCCTACCCAAGGATCAAGAYCAATTGTACTTTGTCTCCTTTGCCAACTTGCCAAATCAGTGAATTGCCAACCAAATGAAAAGTYGAGTTAACWACTTTCCAGATTATTGGGGCATTATGAACTTGTTTTATTGGATTCTTTACCCAATTCTCTATGGAAGCATGAACAATGTACTTGGCTCTTATTACTTGAACCAACAACCCTTTTATGAACTTGTGTTATTGGATTCCTTACCCAATTCTCTATGGAAGCATGAACAATGTACTTGGCTCTTATTACTTGAACCAACAACCCTTTTCCTTGAATTAATCTCCAGACATTTTTTGTTGCAAGTGCCTTGGAGAAGAGAGATATTTTTTAGACCCCAACCTCCATTTGCTTTTGGTAAAGTCAGTTTTTTTCCATGAAGCCAGAACAAGCCATATCTTCTTTTGATCACCTGACCAGATAAATTTGTAGCATCGTCTTTTGATGACTTCCAGAACACCTTTTGGGACCTAGGCAAGGGATATCCATTATACTAGAATTGCTTCCAGTGTTTCTTTTACTAGTACTAGAGGTCTCCCTCTAGAAAGCCATCGATTACACCATGTATTTAGCTTCTTTTCCTTTTTGGCAATCAACCAGTGCTAGTCACATTTTTTGTACAAGTTTGGCTTCAAATAGAAACCCAAGTACTTCAATTTGTGGTCTATGTCTGTCAGCTGGCAAGGAAATAATTGAGTAAAATAGTCTTTTTCCTGCTCAGATATACCACAGAAGGACATCGTAGATTTTTCAGCTATTCCAATCTTTACAACTTTACTCCTTTGAAACTACCATTTTCTGATGCCTCTTGTATAAACATACTCAACCCCTCGACAATTAAAAGGAAAATGAGAGGGTATAAGGGGCACCCTTGTCTAAGACCTCTTCTTGGCTTGAAGAATGGGAATGCTGCCCCATTGATTAAGATAGCAAAAGATTCTGAATTAATGTAGCTCATCACCCAAACAACAAATTGATGACATAAACCCAAGTGTATAAGAATAAGTCTAAGGTAGATCCAACTTAACCCTTTCATATGCTTTGGAAAGATCCACTTTAATAACCTTCGATCTTTGGTTCATGACTTTGATTGAATGAAGGCTTCCCTGAGCTATCTCAATTGCCTTGTGAATTTCGCGTCCCTTTAAAAACCCAAACCGTGCTCTAAAGATTTGTTTTGATAAAATACTTTTCAATCTTCTAACAATAACCTTTGAGATGATGTTATAGATGCAATTGCATAAAGAGATTGGTTTGAATTTTTCAAAGGTTGTTGAATTATCCTCTATAGGGATTGATGCTATAAAGGTTGTGTTGTAAGCTTTAATAATTTTGCTTGTGGTTCTTGTAGCCTCCACCGCCCTTCTTAAGTCTTCTTTTATGAATTCACAATAGCCTAAAAAGAAATCCACAGGAAGGCCATCTGGCCCTGGACTTTTGTCCTTTTGAAAGCTCTGTAAAATTTGTTGCAGTTCTTCTTTTCCAACCTCTTTCATCAACACTTGATTGTCCTCATGATTGACAAAGCTAGGAAAGGAGTTTGATAGCCTTATTACCTTAGCAATTGTAGCTCGAGAGTCCTCTTTGAAAAGGGTTGAGAAGTAATAGACTCATTCAATTGCAATATCCTTAAAATATGTTGCCCACCTACCCTTTCCTTGATCAATTTTCCAAACATAGTTTATTTTTTTTTCTGCAGTTTGCATATCTATGAAAAAACTTGGTATTCTCATCACCCGCTTGTAACCATAAGGCTTTGCTCTTGAGCCTTCATTATTTCTCTTTTTCTAGTAGTATGTTCCTCTTCTTATCTTCCAGGAGTTTTACCTCTAGCTCCTCATCCTCATTCAAATAACCAAAACCATTATTGTCGTAAAGTACTCTAGGGCTTCCTTCACTCCTTAAGGGTCCTATCATCTTTTTTCTTTTTATCTCTTGCCCATTGAGCAACTGTGTTTTTGCTTCTTTTAGATTTTGGTGAAACTGAATAGATGCAGGTTCTCTTAAGTGTTCATCATAGGGTTTCCAACCATCTTTGAGCTTGTTTACAAACTCCTCCACCTTTGACCATTTTGGGTTCAGTTTAAAGGGGTTGGCAGGTTTCTCTTGTGTAGGTGCTAATTCCAAAACTACTGGATTATGTTCACACTCCCCTACCAAGGCGACCCATTGTTTATCCGAATGACTTCATCGAGGAATCCTTCAGAGATTAAGAACCGTTCGAGCATCTTAGCAATTCTAGCTTCTTCGGTTCTCTTGTTCCTCTAGGCGGGAGCCAACTTAGTTGGTTCATTATCCAACAAGCCTTCTTCTTCCTTTTTTATTATAAATAATCCTCAAAGACAATCCACTTGCGCTACTTGTCTCCATACTTCAGAGGCTCCTAGAGAAAAGTTTAAGTCTACCCCCACCACAACTAATCCATTTTGAATGCATTCCATTTTGAAGAACTTATCCTAGTACTCCACCCTGTCCATATAAGGTCCATATACATTCAATACAAAAATCTCTTTTTCCAGATCCAAAGTGAAAAGGGAAATCCCTAGACCTGTAGGAAAAGCCCATGAATTAATAAGGCACAGGAGCATTTTTGCCACCCAATAATGTCCCTTCTCTATCTCCCAATGGCATCTAAAACATTGAATTCCCACCCTCCTAACATTTTTGAAAGTTCTCGAGTGGCTTTCTCTCCAGCAGTCATGATTTCTTGTAGCATGATAATAGATGGTTTTAAAATCTGTTGTCTTTATTAGGCCTCTTTATGGCCAATTTTTTTGAGGGATGGCCAACCCTCAACAATTTAGGGTCAGGAAAATCATTTTAAACCCTCACAAGGGGCATTTTCTCTTAAGAGCCCCTATCAAGGATCACTGTTTTCTACATTCGATTTTTGAAAGCCCTTGTTTTTCAACCAAGGACATGTAGGAATTCCTTCCTCTTCTACATTTGATTTTTGAAAGCCCTTGTTTTTCAACCAAGGACATGTAGGAATTCCTTCCTCTTTGATTTGCTTTTTGATCTTTCTCTTCAAGGAAACCTAACCCTTGCTCCTACCTTCCCATGGAAGTCAAGAGTACCTTTGCTCCTAGGTTTGAGATTATATTTCGTGGATTCCAAAGGATTTGTATCTCGTATTGTTTCTTGGGCCTATGTATTCAATCTTGGATTTGCAGAGGCCCCTTCGTGGGAATTTTGATCTCCCAATGGCTTTTCGATCCCAGTAATAGGTATGATAATTGGGGGATTAAGGTTTGTTACTCTGGAAAGACTGGGCATAAATTCACTCTTCAATTCCAAACTTTTGGATTGTACCTCTAAATCAAGTCCCAAATATTAAATTTTCAAAGGATTTTCTTTTATTTGGAGAAAGAGATTGTAAGTACTTACCCGAATGTGGTAAACAATCCTTATTGTCGCTAATTGCATCTAGATTCAGTGCCTTATGCTGGCCCGTGACTAAAGGCCTGATGTTTTGCTTCCGAAGGTGTATCCCAAGGACAACTGGTGGATACCTTGTCCCTCAATTCCTCCTAGCTAGGATTATGGGATTTTTCCATCCATTCCTCCCCCAAACCTTTCATTTGCTTCCTCTGAGCCCAAATCTTCCTCGGAGTTGGAAAGTTAGAGTGAGCTGCCAGGTGCCCGTAATTGTGGCAACGCTCACACTTGAAGGGTATACCTTCATAGTCTAGGGTTAGATGGAAAAGGTCTACACTTTTTATGACCATAGTCTTCACTAGTCCTTTACTAGTCTTCAAACCCACAAGAATCCGGGCCATTCCAAAATACCCTGTGTCATGGAAAGAGAAATCGGTTTCATAGTATATGCCAAGAGCATTGCCCATTTCCTCAAACACTTCCTCTGACCTCAAGACCAACGAGAGTCCTGGAATTCTAACCCGCACTGGGAGGATATCCACTCAAGCAGATCGGGCATCTAAAAGTCGACATGCCATTTTTTTTTTAGAAAAAGAGTTTGTGAACCCCACTTCCAATGTTGTTGAAGGATTTTATCAACGTTTGCCACCATTTTGAAGACCCACACCAACCAATCCTTTGCCAATGTCATGATATTTGGAATGTATCCAACCATGGGCTCGAAGTTGGATATGGTCCAGTCCTGTAAACATTCACTGCTTAACTTTCTACCTGGAAATCGACCTATGAGCACCAATTCTTGCAATTCCATAATGATATTAAGCTTGATTTTCGCACCCAAATTCAGAACGACAGGGTTCTACAGTTTTTTAATACACTTGCGTCTTTGGTGTTTCCACTCACCTTTAAGAAGCTATGATCCTATACCCCTCGCATCAGCGGTTGAGGAGCCACTTAGATGCTTAATTTCCAAAAACTGTCCAATAAACCCTGCCTTCGTTTGAACTTCTTTTCTTTCGATTGAGCTATAGTAAGGGAGTTCAAAGTCTCTATAAGAATCCATAGAAGGAATAGTGGTATGAAGGCCATCATGTGGTCGAGTTAAATCCTTGTCCTTGTCTATCCTAGGATTTAACTACCGAGGATCTACATGATATATTCCAATGTACTTTGTAGATAGTGTACCTACCTTGAATTGAAGAGCCTTGGGAGAGTTGTCAACTAATCCCATCAACCCTTCCTCCGTTTAATCCTCCACCCTGGAACCATGGTTAGATAGTGCCCGAGCCCGCTGATCGATGATAGCCACTGTTTCCTCCTCCAATGGGTGCTATCCAAGGTGAAACATCCTCCTCGAATCCAACGAGTTGCTAGGTGGGCTGAAAGCCGGGTTTGTCCAAATTTGTTGACCCTCCAGCGGGTCATCTGAATAATCCAGACATTCTCCCTCCATGCTCAGCACAAATGCCACGTCTACAACCTAATGGCTTTCTTCTCATCACCGCCGACTGGTCTTCACCCTGTGTAAACCCTACTACATGCCTACAGAAACCCTCTGATCCGTCCTCCTAAAACACTGAGAGGGGTGAATAAGTCGATGTTGTGCAGGCACATAGACATCTGATGATGAAGTGGGCAGCTAGGGTGGGAATCATCTATTGAAGATCAATATTTCACCAAATGCATTAACATTGGGACAAAAATCATGGCCCAAAAACTGATGGTGTTGCCCTGTCAATAAGGATGCAGGAGCTTGTGTGGATATGTCGCCTTGCTGTATTATGCACCATAAGACCAAGAAGAATTGCTAGGGCACCAAAAATTGAGATCGGTTGTACAGGTTGGCCAAAAAAAAAGGCTACATGATCTGTGGTGCAAGAGGTCGGGTTGATGAAAACGATCGAAGTTGGGGTCTTGTGTGAACAGTGGTAGCCACAAGATGGATAGATCTACTGAAGGTGAAGAAACCTATGAGGTTTTGTTGTGCAAGACTTGAGCTTGATAGAAGAGAGGGGGGGAGTTCAGTGTCTTATGGCACACAATACTGATTAGCTAAGTCACCTGACAC
>ML786017.1:216415-261277 GCA_009831015.1 Picea engelmannii | reverse complement strand
GAACCAAATTGCAAATGTTAGTGACAGTTAGCTAATTTAGCCCTGTCAAAGAATGATGAAGACCATATACAAGAAAGATTCCAGTACAGAAAATGGCGGAATCGAAGATCTGCTTCGACATAGCAGGTGGTGCCTGCATTACATTCATAGGTTGTTATTCAGGATCCTGTGACTGACCAGTGCTTGGATATTAGGGTTCATCAATATTCGTTGAGCTTAAGATGATGGAGGTATTTTAACAAGTAGATTCTAAAAGTTTCGGCTCTTATGCATTCACATTTACTACTGTTGAAATATCATGCTCCAAATTCCAACCAACAATCCTCTGTTATGCCTTCACTAGCAAGTACATCAAGGCTTCTTTTGGACATATGAGAGTTCTTGATTGGTTGCGCTGGAAGGTTGACTTTGTTGATATTTCCCGTTGGACCGATCACTTGGCCAGATGGTTACATTGGTCCTTAGAGTATGTTGATGTGATCATGGCGGCTTGGAGGTGAAATTTTTTGGGGGGTATTAGTTTAGTTCAGTTTTTCCTTTCCGCATGTTATTTTAGTCTTTCCTTCTTGTTGATTTTTAGTTTTTAGGACAACAATTTACCTTTCCCTTGCAATGTCTTTTCTTTTAGTTATTTACTTTTCAGCCTTTGCTCAAGTGTCGATGATTTTTGCCAAACTATATCAGCTTGTGGTCACGTCTTGTGTTGTCTTTCCTTTCAAAGTATAGTGGCCTTCCACTATTGCTATTCCTGGGCCAAAATATGAGTGTCTTATCTTTCATATGCCGAGCCTTTATGTCTATCATTAGAGTGAGCTTGCATGGGGGTCCCGTTTGTTCATGTTCCCAAAGCATTGAGCCTTTAGGACGAGTAGTTGAAAAGACAGAAGAGAGTCTTGAGTTATCTTATGTCTTGTCTCTTCATTCCTTATTATTGAGTCTTTTGCTTTGAGTCAATCGTCCCCCTCATCCAACAATAGGGATATGGTAACTGGTTTTTTCATCTTATATCTTCTTGAGTTATCACTTCATGCCGAGGGAAGAGAGACATCATTGCTCTTCTTTTCAACATGCCATCATGTATCAACTTCGACGCATTATCTATGGATGATCCAAAAGTAGAGTGCCTTGGTAGTAGTTATCCTCATTAGCGGTTATCTCGCATTCGACAAGGCTGAGTATCATTGGACCTTGATAGGATGATCCTTGTCATTGTTAGATTTCAGAACATCTTTCACAGTGACAAGTTGTGTTTGTACCTTAGGACCCATTGTCATTATTGGTGGTGTTCCTTCGCATTTGGAAGGTGTTTAACTTATTGAGATCTGACTAAGTGGCTCTCTCCCTCGTGTCGACATCGATACATTTGCCACAAGGAGTGTACATATTGGGTGGTAGAAGGTAGCGGATTTGGATGAGCCCCCTTGTGTTTCATTGTTTTAGTGGAAGGTTTATATTTGCTTTGACTCCATTTCCCATTGGACATGCTTTGGTATCACAGGTCAGCTTACAAGATTTTCTTGGCCAGCTTACAAGACCTTTTCTTCTTCCACACAATTTCAGGGGTCTATTTGGTACAATCTTTTAGTTCTCACAGAGCATCGGTTTGAGTTTTACAGACACAATGATTCATATGGTTCTCAACATTCCACAGGGGATCCTGTTCTCTTGAGTCACCATTGTTAACCCCTGGATTTTCACCCTATTAACCCTTGAATTTTTACCCTTGAAGATCAAGAGGGTTAAGAGCCAACATACTGTACTTGCGCTGACATTTAGAGATTTTCCCAAAGTTTTAGCATTTGTGAGCCAAAGGTTGGTTTTCATCAAAGATAAGTACATGACTGGTATATGGTTGCTTTTGTTTAGTGTTAGAGCTAGCACAGTTTCACAGGGATTTGAGAGATATTTATATATATATCAAATGACTCTACTTTTTATGAGACAATGACTAGAGACTCATTTGACAATTTTGAACATACAGAGGTGGTACTTGCATGATACTGAGCCCGATGACATTTTTCCGAGGATCATGCAAGTACTTTCTATTTTTAGTAGGTTGAGATCCATACCTTAGATCACGATTCTGAGTGTGCAGTATTGATCCTTGAGACATTCTCGTATTTTGGGCCTTTTTCAGAATGACTTGTCAATAGTTTCTATTTTTAGCAAGTGGAGCACCGGGGTTTGCATGTCAATTATGATTGTGTATTTGGAATCCTAATAGAAAATTGAATCCAATGAGTATGATATCATTTACATGCGGCAAGTTTCTATTTTTAAAAGTGTTTGTTTTGACATTTGACACATGGCTGTGTTCTCCTAGTCATCCTTGATGTTTTTGAAAATTTCCTATTTTTTAGGAGTCAGACCCTATTTTTAACAGTTTCTATTTTTAGCAGGGGTGGTCGCCTCCAAGGGTGACAAGTGGAAGGGTCAAATTTCGACATGCGACGATGATACAATGTGACCTGTGGCTTCTACTTGGCATCATTTAACGAGGGGCACACTTTCCAAGGATAAAAGTATTAAAGTGAAGAATTAATTAATTAAAGGGGGTGTGTGGATGAGGTGGCAGTCTCATGGATGTGATTGAGCCAATCAAGGCTTAAATCATTCACTAATTTCCTCTCACTCGTCATTAACTCACTTTTCATGCAAGTTAATTTCATTAATTCTTTTTTATTATCTCTTAAACACTAAATCCATTTTAAATAGGGCACAATTCCTCCCTTGGCTAAGTGCATGCTTCCTTGGCCAATTTTAGCCTAAATGCATGGGTTGGGTTCCTAATTTTCTCCTCTATGCATCCTAATTCCCTTTTAAACCCTAAGCGCTTGATCTAAACCTTCATTAAAACTTCTCTTCATTCCACAAGTGCGCCCTCACTCTTTCTTTCCTCTCACATGTGTGGTGCATCTCTTATGTTGACTCCACCTCCTTCTCCCCATGCACCACCTCCTCCTTCCTAACTCATCTTCCCTAGCGCTTATCTCCCCTCAAACTCCCCTTCTACCACTCTTACACATGAGATTCTATTTCTTATTTTCCCACTCTAGAATGTGCCTCCTCCCTAAGATTTAGGGCTCATTCTCTCATACATGCGCCTTTGTTATCCCCTCACGAGTTAGGAGTCCCACACGTGGGATTTAACACTCCCTCTCACTTACTTTGCTTTTCCCCATGCACATAGTTCACTCCTTCTTACCTCTCTATGCGCCATACCTTCCTTCTTTGGTCTCTCATGCGTCCTCCTTGGTCTCTCTTGGTAAGGTGCACCCCTCTTCACTATATATTGGAGTGAGCTACATGGTTTGATGGTCGGATTTTTGCAGCAACAACATTCATTACTCTCTCTCTTTCTCTCATTCTCTTCTAGACTAACTACTCTCTCTTTGAGAAAGGATAATCATTGTACCGGTTTTGGACTTGTCTATCGTGGCGCAATCAACCCTTTGGCAAGCCTTTAATAAATAAGTGTTGTTTTCGTTGAACTTTCCTTCTTGTCGGTATTATGTTCTTACTTTTGTCCATTGATTAGTAGCTCCTAGCCTATTGTTGTGATTGATTTCAGTATTTCAATTGGTTTTCTTTCCTTAATTCTTTCATCTTTCTTACACTAACAATGTAGGATCCCTCAAAGCAAATTTACTCTATCGTTTCCTAACGCTTTGGTGGAGTGTTTACACGCTGTCTAAATCATTTTTGCTGCTGTTTTTGTGTGTTTTTCTTGCAGAAAATCAAGTTCAAACCAGCAGCCCAGTACCTAGGGATTCCCCCCTGAGGTTGGCACGCACCAGCCCGAACAAAGAGGAGGCTTGCCCGTGACAATTTGGGGCATTCTCTCCTTGAATTAGCCCTTTCCATCGCTGATTTTGTCCAATATCAGATCTGATTGGAGGGTGGAAAAGTGTGCTAACACTAAGCAACATAAAATGCTTTTCATAACTCTACAGAGAAAAGTCATAAGGATGTTGAAAATCGATTTGGGTTAGCATTGTGGATTCTTTTCTTGAAAAACACTTTGAATCTGCTTTCAGAGTGCTAAAAGGTTATCTGTAGCCCATTTGTATGTAACTTGAAAGATTATGACAATGGCGTTGGTATAAAGGAAATTGCAAATAAAACTCCATGTTCAAAGGGAAATGATTGTACTCGAGGACACATTTGTGATGCTTTTGTGGTTTTGCTCAAGGAATGTTCATTTCAAAGACAATTTGTTGAGTTTTGTAACATTGCACAACGTAAATAGACAATGAATAGAAAGGCTTTTCCGAAATAAGCAAAATTTGGAAGTTCTTTCAATATTTTACGTTTAGAGAAACAAAATAACATGATTACACTTAGGAGCCTAACATACACAAAATACATGTTGAACATAGCATCAACTTAATAGCTATTCACTGGAAATTATTTCCATATTTTGCATTACGATAAACAAGATTGCATGATTACACATAGGATTCTAATAAATACAAAATATATCTTGAATGTGGTATCAACTTAATAGCTATTTGCTGGATCAGAGCCCTATGGATTACTAAGCAAAATCAAAATCCTACTAGATTTTTGCTATTCTGTCAGAGCACAGACTTGTCTTCATCCCTCCACAAGAGTTCCATGGACAATGAATGTAATATAAAGCACAAAATACAAGTGGACTGTTGTAGATAACAATGAAGGTAGGTAACGAGAGTTTGAAAATTGAGACTGATTACCCTATGATTTGGGAGTGTGTTTTCAGGGACATCCACATATAATCAATTGAGGATATGAAGGGTTTGTTGCCAAGTTTAGGGTTCTTGCATTATAACTTATACAATATTGACCAAATGGAGTGGGCGCTATGATCCTCCATGTGTCATTTAGTTAGTTTATTTTGCTGCAATTAGGCAATACCTACATGAATTGAAGTGAAGCAATCCTTTGGGCTTTTGATGAACTCTGAAGCATTTGGTGGTTATGATTCCTTGTATCCATCACAGTGGCTCAATTTTGGGGTGGTAAGAACTTCCCTATTAGCTTTGATAAGTCTTATATTGTATCAATTATTTGGAGAATTTTTTCAACTTGTGTCAGATTGAGTTGCACTGCATCAGACACACTTGTTTGGTTTCCACACTTAATGCAAGATAAGTGTCGAGAGTTTTCTTACTCAACTTATAAACCATTTGTCACGAGGAGTCATATAAATACTTCTTAAAGATCTCTGTCTGGCTTTGACCTACCTATCTTTGTGTAAGGATTTCTGCACTTCCTCATGGCATGGCTTCTGTTTGCTCACCTCCCCCTAACCTCAATCGATGTTGGAGATTTTCCTTGCTATTACAGTGGCATAATCCTATGTACTGATTTCGTTTATTACAGTGGCATAATCCTATGTACTGATTTCGTTGACAAAAATGAGGAACATTACAGATTTTTTTTGGAAGAACTTCATAATAATTACTGCCACAGAAATCTTAGATTTGAAATTTAGTATGTTGTTAAAGTTTAATATCTATAAAATGATTTCTATAATGCCCTCTTGATGCCACTCAACTCAACACATAAATTTACATTTTATTTTTGTTATTTTCAACCGAAAGTAAATAACAAGTCTCTTCGGCTTTACGACATAAAAGTGGTATTATTAGTACAATATACAAAGAGATGACCCATAACTACTCTCCATACCTTCTTACCAAGTAACACATTTTTTTTTAAGCGTGGATGGTTATCAATATATTTATTTTGATTGCAATGTAGCCTTGTCAAGTGTGCAATGTATTTTGATGGTTGGAGAAAACTCATGACACACTCAGGTGCACAATGACTGAAAAAGTGGCATCTGACATCTAAAATGAAATTATCCATTTTAACTTGGATCTATTGAATTTAACTTCTAGATGTGTATTAAACCATATGAGATTAATCATTTATATAAACTACATATGTTCTCACATACACACATAAAAACCTAAACTACAAAATTTGTATTATCAAAAAGTTGTAGCTATGCTAGACAACACCATTACATCACACTATTAGTCCACAGATTTCAAGTAGATGAATGGTTCCTTGTGTACAAAATGCAAAACTTACATATATCAGCTGATATTAGTCCACATATTTCAAGTAGATGAATGGTTCCTTGTGTACAAAATGCAAAACTTACATATATCAGCTGAATTTTTTTCCAGTTCTACTATAGATTCTATGGTAAAAGCCTAATATGCTAATAACTTGTAAAAAACATTAACTTAACAGAAAATGTGACCTCTTGGTTGCGACAGAGTCCTGGTTCCCAATCTCCATGTCCTTGATCAGCTAGTGCATAGTTTCCTCTTCCTTTAGCTCCCCTTGCCTTGAATTCATGGACATTCATTGGTTGGATGCCTTAGATTGAGCATCTTTGCACAGGTTGACTACAATATTTCTTAACATGTTGCATTCAACTTCAAGGGTGGAAATTTGTTGTTTCCACTGAACCAATGTACCCATATTATAAGAAGATTGAGAAATGGATTGATGTTCATTGTCATGGGATTTTGAGGTGATAAAAAATATAGAGGCTTTGTTACATTGGATCATTTCTTCACGGGATTGAAGAATTCTCCTAATTTCTTGCAACTCTTTGAAATCCATTAACGCTAATCCAAAGATAGAGAACCAAACCAGAGCTAGAAATTGGAGCCTGACAATCCAACAAACTCACAAAACCACTCCCATGAATTCCCTTAAATGACCAACAAAGTGCTCAACAACCCATGCCAAACCGCACAAGAAAACACAACACCTAGATGGAAGAGCGAATTCAATTTTTGGAGAACAAAAAAAATTGAAGGTCGTGAACAAAAATACAAAATAGCTATAAAGAGACAATGCCCCCAATTTAAGTGTGACTGCTTATAAAGCTAAATCAACCAGACCAAGGAAACTGGGATCCAATTCAAGTAAAATTTGTAAATATCGAAGCTCCCTTGTACCGACAAAACTCAGAGCAAACAACCTTACTAAATCTCCTTCATACCTCAAATTCACCAAATTGGGAATGATTGTTATCAACATGTGAACAAAAATAATACTGAATAAGCAACGATGGACCAGGTGAGACAAATTTCCACAACAACCCCTCTGACGCCACTCTCAACAATTCTCCATAGTCTCACCTTGTCTGTGATATAATCCGGCCAAGAGTTCAAATCTGCTATCCACAATGAGCTCAAGCATGCGAGGGAAAAAACTCAGGTCTCTTTGTGTTTATTGCCTCACATTGATATTGAGGTAGACATGTGATTGACAGGTGGATTATTAATGCGATGGTACTTACCATTGAGTGCATAGAGTTTGATTATGCTATGGCTTGGAAGATTGTTAAACCATTAGTTGTTAAGGTAGTGGCTTCATTTGCAAGATAATTTACATGTTGATTATTTTTCCTTAAGACCTAATAGGATGAGATCCTTTGAAAGCTGTTGACCTCATGTTGAACTCAAGCCAATATGGAAGCAAGCTTGTAATAAGCTAGGGGGGATTTCATGGTCATTGACGTTATGCATGTGCACGAGTCACCCACAACTATCAAAGATCAAATTCGAGAGTTTAAGGCCAAATGAAAACCTTGTAGTAAAGCACATGACTCTCCTTGATTATTGGACGAGGTTCCTAGTCCCCATGCATAGGTTAACTTAATTCTTTCTTTCGGATCAATGAGGATCCTCCCATGCTTGCCACCCCTGTTAACATGCAAATAAATTTATCCATGTATAACTAATACAAATTTTAGATTTTTGTTACATACTGAAGTAGTTAGTGCACACTTTTCAACACAAGTTGCTTGATTTAATCCAAATTTGATAATAATTCAAAGTCTCATTGATATGTAAAGAGCCCAGTGACCACAACTTCTAAACAATAATAAAGTAGCATGGACTACAACTTCCTAACATCTTTACATTCTTTTAAGTATCATTAATATACATTAGAGCTATACTATGGAACACAATATTTGCAAAACTTATGACTACAATATCTTTGCAACTGAATAAGTTTTAGAAAGCATTCACCAAGATTTATTGCTGCAAATACACTCCTAATTTTTTTACAATCTTTAAGTATCATTGATATACATTAAAGTTATACTATGGAACACAATCTGTTTAAGACTTATGGTTGCAATGTATTCACCAATATTTATTGCTACCAATCCACCAAGGGTGATCAAAATATGCAACATATAATCTTTGCCTAGACACATGTCATCCTAATTTACAATGTCATCTCCCTGCTAAGGTTTTCTCCCATGGACCATGCATTTAAGTACTAATGAAAAGACAAAAAATCAAGTACTATAATTCACAAGGATTGATCTATATCAGACACAGTAATAGATTGCACTCAAACCATAAGTAAATCAACTACTATTTAAAATTTAAGCACACTCCTTTGCACAATATTATAAGATGTGGTAGGAAGGTAAGGAATCCCGAGGCCTATGCAACACAACCACATATATAGACGAAGACAATGGATTGTAATATGTATAGAGAAAAATTCTCTCAACCAAGTTGGATTACTATATTGCAAATGATAGCGTTGTCATGGTCCCTTCGAAACAAAGACCAATATACAAATCATAAATATAAATTCACCAATGTTGGAATCAAATCTAAAAGAGATATCTTGAACTCTACCCAATAATCCTAGCAAAACCAGATTTGTAATGTAAAATGTGGGCTCCATTCAAGTCCTCAAATTAAAACAACAATCAACTTACAATATTGAAATAAACATACCTCAACATGACAAATTTGACTTCACCCAAGATCTCCAAGATCTCTCATATAGATATCAATCATAATTTCATGGTTTGAATTCCTTTCTTCACCATTCTGGACTTCACACAAAATAGGAGATGGTTCACAGCATAAACAAAAGTATTTCTAGAGACCACCTACCAATTTAGAGTAGAGTAAGGAATTAAAAAACTCAACCTTCAATTTTGGATTCGCTAGCATCTTACGCTACTTACATGGAACTTTTGACAACTTTCTTTCATATTCTTTTCATATCAAGATTTCCAACAAAATCACAATGGAGAAAAATGATGATTTCTCAAAAAAAATTTCAACATGTGACAACCCAATTTAAAAACATATACATACTTACAAGAACATTCTTTACACAAAAAATTCCAATCATTAATTCCCGCAAACTTTCTACAAAATAAATTCCCATAAATAAATCTTGAACCGATCCCTATCCATTATCCTTCAAGTAATAAAATCAATATTTTCCTTTCCCTTTTTCTTCCAAAAATTATGATATATAATAATTTTTTTTTCACCCCAAATAAGAAAGTGATCGCAATATCCTATAATTGTCATACACAATTTCCTCTTGTTAGTTTAATAAATTCCAAACATGTGTAATGAATTCTTCTTACATGTTCTCCTTTATAATAATCCAAGATTGTGTGTAAGATTCTCCTTTATTTTCGTAACATTTTCCTTTTTCGGTTTTTCCTTACTTTGTGTTTTTTTTTTCAACTATGATTTAATATTTATTTAATTATATTCACCTTTTTTCACATACTTATGATTTTTTAACAAAATTTAATTATTATTATTATGTTTTTTTCACATACTTATGATTTTTTAACAAAATTTAATTATTATTATTATGTTTTAGGTTTCAATAATTTATATGAAAATTATGTAATTACAATAACATTCAATATTAACTCAATTATTACAACCATATTAACATATTTATGATTTTTTAACAAAATTTAATTATTATTACTATATTTTAGGTTTCAATAATTTATAGGAAAATTATGTAATTACAATAACATTCAATATTAACTCAATTATTGCAACCATATTAACATCCACAGAAGTTTATTTTTGTCATTAATTAAGCCTCAATAATATTAACTCAATTATTGCAACCATATTAACATCCAAAGAGGTTTATTTTTGTCATTAATTAGACCTCAATTGTGGTGGCGACATATCCCATAAAAAACTATACCAAAATAATAAAAAACTAGACCAAAATAGAAAATGGGAGATGAGGAGCTATTCTCTGCCATTTATTTCCATTTTAATTTATTTAATTATCTATTGGTTAATTTAAATTAGTAATTAATTTAATTTATCTAAATAATCAATGTTTAGTTTTAAATAATTTTAATTCATTATGATGAATTACATTAACTAAACATAATCTTTATATTTTCTAAGCTAGCTAGAAAACTTCATATTAACTAGAAAAAATAAACTTTACATACTCTGAGTTGCTGGGAAACCATATCAATAACAAAATAACAATTTCTCTATCCATAATGTCTGAAGGGGCATATAAGACCATAAGCTACCTAGAGAATTAAACCAAAGACTGTAATCAAAATAGGTAAAGCTGGAAGAGCATTGTTCTATACCCTGACATCTAGATTGAAGAGGGCCAACATCATGCTGCCTCTAATGAGTAAATTACCAAAAAACTAGCAAACATAACATTAAAAAAGTCAGAGATGGAGATTATTATCAACAACAATAAGAACAAGAGGTTGTGCTACAGTAAGGAAGGTTGGAGAAGTCCATGTCTGTCATTTTCTTAACCAACATATTGATTTTGTGATCGACCAATTTGATTTGCAGCTGCACATCGTCTAGCTAAAGGAGAATCTTATTGTAGGCTTTGTTCCTCTCCACTAAAACTTCACCCATCATTGATTTCATCTACCAATATAGATCAATAGTCTTGTGGTATTTGGTTTCTCTTGTTTTGGTTGAACAAGTGTCTGAGACCCAAGGACATATATCCGTGTTCACTTCCTCATCCTTAATAAAATGATGATGCAGATGAAATTCAACCTCCCCTAGGTCAATTTCCTCCCTGATAACTTGGGGTGTAGTGACTCTAAAGACCGCAACAGAATCTCAGCATCAAACTACGCCCACAAGGCAGGGAGCCTGCCAAGACAATGATGAGGCCTTTGATTGGAGATGCCTCGAGCCATGGACAAGAAAAAAACCAGAGGATAATAAGAAAGGGAGAACCGAGAGCCAGAAGGGACTGAACCAAAGACCGGAGGAGACATAAAGCAACAAGGGATCGGGATCGGGGATAGAACTAGAGGCCCGAGAAGGCACAAAGTAGTAGGAGGGAAGATCTCTAAGCACGTAAAAAATACCCACAGAGGAGGCCTATTGTGGCCATGAAGACTGATGGTGACAACCTGAGATCGTATGCTTCCACTTTTGTGAGATTTCATTGCCAAAATGGGCAAGTAAGACTTCTAGAGCTAACACAATACAAATCATGTTACCATCACCAATAAGGAATGAGCCTCCATATTTCCAGCACCTTCTAAAATTAATGTTCACATGATAGAGTTGCATGGATAAGCTACCAAGTGTGTCTTCGAGGGCCAAGCAGAGGACGAGTTCTCAAGAGCTTGAGTCATATGTTAAGTCACACAATCACCTCCATATCACCCCATTCAGAGGAGGGGAGGGGGGTGAGCGTAAATTCAACTTGAGCAAGTGTTTGGAAGTCCTTATTGAGGGCTAATTGATCAGAGGGATCCCAACGAAATTCCAACATCTGATGCCCTTTGATGATTCCTTCATTTGCAAGATGATCAACAACTTTGTTGGCTGATTGTCTGACATGTGAAGGAATGATGACCTCGATCAAAGGAAGAAGGGATTGAACACACTCTAGATTTCCTTCCATATACCAGCCAAGGGAGACTTTGTTGATAACAGATCCTTGTTGTAATATTTTGATCATCCAAATGATGACCTGGGAGTCCCCCTTGACAATTACTTTGTGATATCCTTCTCACATTGCAATGAGAAGGCCCTGCTCTAGGGATTTCAATTTTGCAGCATTGTTACTGTCAACTCTTATGTTGTTTGCATAAATCCATAGAAGAACACCCTGATCATTTCTAAAAGCTCTGCCCAGACTTGCCGACCTTGGGTTTCCCTTGGAGGTACCATCGAAATTTAGCTTGTTGAATCCCACAAGAGGAGGATCCCATTTATCAGGAGGGTGGGTGTGAGGAGCTGGTCTTCTCATCAATTGGGAAGAGTTATTGTGAAGGAGATCTAAATCTTTAAGGATGCCTGCTTCCTGAGCTATACATTTCATGTTCTGTTCAAACTTCAGACCATTGAGAGGTTAGATTTTTTTCTCTAATATTGTGCTTGATCTTATCCCAAATCTTGCTAACCCCCATGGATTCATTCTTAAAGACGCGATGATTTCTTGTCTTCTAGAATTCCTATATCAGGAAGCCCGGGGAAAGATACCAGGCCTGGTTCAAGATTGGATTGGAAAAGAGTGATGTTCTCCATTGTTCAATAGTTTCAGTTAAGTTGGTTCTATTGTGGTCGAAAGTCCCAAAGGTGATGGCTCCGTGATCCCATAAGGTGCTTGGAAAGGAGAAATGATTGAGGAGATGCTCCGATGATTCTCCCTCTTGGCGGCATAGAGGACATAAAGAAGGACCTTGGAACCCATGTCAGATCAGATTATCCCAGGTTAAGACTTTTCCATTTTCCAACAACCAAAGGAAGGAGACTTTGGGCCTTAAATTTTGCTTCCAAAATTTTACCCAAATTTCTTGTTGAGGATGTCCTCCTGTCTTGCTATCAGTCGATAGGATTCTCTGAGATTGAAGCTTCCCCTTGACTGGTAACCCCATCATAGCTTATCCTTCCCTTATTAAACTTTTATTTTTTGAGCTCAGAACTCCCGCTAGAAGCTATCCTAGTCAAGTTCAGGCATAAGGTGATGCAAAGCCCCACCTCAACAGGGTTTGCCTGACCTTCCGGTCTTTGGATCTTCAAATTCCCGAGCCGAAATGGCTCCTTGGTCCCTACTGGAACCCTTCACACATATAACTACATGTCTCGTTTCCTAGGCTCCGCCTGCGCGAACATGCACTAGACACGAGCCTCCACTCCACGTTACCACCAGCGTGACCACATAATTAACCCCAAAAGGCGCGTCAGGTTTCGCGATTTCAGAACTTGCGATGTGACTTTGCTCCCTTTTCCTGATATCCGAACTCGCGACTTCCTCACCACAGATCAACGGTCCTGAACCTCCCACGATCTGATGGTCCAGATCACATCAGGATTTCGTGATTCACGACCTCCGAGTAGCAAGTTCCTCCACTCTCCCGACTCCCGAAATGTCGATATTTCGGAGTGCCCAATCAATGGCTCACGCTCCTCTAGATCTATCGGCTGCTATCTCTCCTGAGCTTGTGAGTGTGGAAATACACTTGACCTTGTCCTTCCCGTAGATCTACTAGATATGACAGTCCACAGAAAGTCGATGCTTCTCCCTCCGAGAATTCCCACCGTCCGTTCAAGTTCTCAATGTTTCCTGGTCAAACAATTGGCGTCAACCCTCTCGAGCTTGATTTCTGCGAGGTGACTTTGACCCTCGTCCTTCCTTTGGATTTTCCAAGTCTCTATCCCTCCTGAGCTTGATTCTTGCTGCAAAATCAATGATTCTAAGGGACTCTTTCACACACTCCTTGCGGCTCTCACGATAATCTCTGATTATCCGAACACTCCAACTCTGCGCACTCCTTGCAAAAGAATTTCTTCAACCACTCGTTTGGTTGGAAAAGTCTAAGACTTCGACCTGGCCTGCACACACCTTGCACGAATCTGTGCTACACTTGCACTTCTATTGGTATAAGAACAACTCTATCTCTCTTGAGATTTTTTGAGGTAAAACTCAGAATCTTGTCAACGCACTCCTTGCGGACCTTCACTGCACTCCTTGCAGGAATTCTCAGGACGAAGAGAAATTGAAACTTATACTCTCCCTCTCACAGACTTCACACATTCAACATGAAATCATACACATAAAGCATTGAAACAAATGCATAACAGAGCATATAAGAAAACTGTAAACATACCATTCAATAGATGCAAACAGTAACCATAAAAACACCATGAAATTGGATTAAAGCCTTCTTATATTAATTCAAGTGATTTTGTACATAGTTTTCTATAGCAACAACTATCTTCTCAAACAACTTCTACAATCTCCGTTCTTCTCTGCTCTCCTATGCTCTCTTGCTCTACATCTTCTACCCTTATGATTGAGAATGATGATACCATACATACGAGGGAGATTTCTTGAGTTTTCCCTCCTACAACTCTAAGCTATCTCATCGAAATTAAAGTCTACAACTACTTTACATTTATTGCATTAAATGCCTCCAACCGACATATGAGAGAAATGCTCAAGATTTGCATTACAATCCCCAAAACATTTAAGAACAATTACATCCTTCCAGCTATTACATTAATGTTTCATCTTTTAATTTTAAAAATGTCTTCAAAATGCGCGCTGGTGCATATCCATTTATCCTCCACTTGTGCTTGCTAGCGATGCTCCTGCATCATACTCCTCTGGCTAAAAAATTCATGAACTCCTATCCATGAGCTTCTGCATTGTCTGTCCATGTTTCTGGATATCTTCTTCACTTTCCCAACTAGCATCCTCGATCAGGTGTCCTTTCCACTTTACCAAATATTCAAAATATGTCAACCTCCTGGTTTTCTTACCAACTCTCTGATCAATGATCTTTTCCATCTGCGTATTTTCATCTACACGCATCTGCTTGACCCATTGAATTTCCTTCTGATTATCTGTCCCATCTGTTTCATCTGCTCTATAAGGATACAAATATGCTACGTTGAATATGGATGATATACCCACATCATCTGGCAATTCTATTTCATAAGCATTTGCCTCAAATTTTCTCAAAATCTTACACGACCCTATCTTTTTCATCTTCAGTTTATTATATGTTCCCCTTGGGAACCTTTATTTTCTGAGGTGTGCTAAGACTAAATCTCCCACTTCGAATTGAAGCTCTCTTCTATGCTGATCTTCTCTGCACTTGTATTCCTGGTTGGAACTTTGCAACCTCTCTTTAATCTTACTGTGGAGCTACTGCATCTCTGCTGCAAAATCTTCTGTTCTAGCACTCCTGAACTCATTCTGCTCCAAGTCTCTCAACTCGGATACTCCTCTTGGCTGCATTCCATACATTATCTAAAATGGGCTCTGTCTTGTGCTTCGATTAAGTGAGTCATTATATGCAAATTCCTCTTGCGGAAGAATCTGATTCCACTGACTATGATGTTCAACTACTAAACTCCTCAATAAGTCCCCCAAACTTCGATTTACTACCTCAGTCTGTCCGTCCATCTGAGGGTGATACGCTGAGCTAAAATATAGATTTTCTCTTAGATTTTTCCATAGTGTCCTCCATAAATGACCAACAAATTTGGTATCTCTGTCCGAAACAATACTCTTGGGTAAACCATGAAGTCGAACAACTTCTTTGAAAAACATGTTTGCAATGTATGTTGCATCATTGGTTTTTTGACATGGAATAAAATGTGCCATTTTTGAGAATCGGTCGACTACCACGAATATGGAATCATAACCTCTCTGTTTCCTTGGCAGTCCTAACACAAAATCCATGCTTACCGCGTCCCACTGCCTCTCTGGTATTGGAAATGGTTGATACAACCCTGCATTCTATCTTTTCCCCTTTGCGCACTGGCAAATTCTACATCTGTTGACAAATTTCTTGACATCCGTCCTCATCCCTGATCAATAATACAAACTGTTCAGTTGCACAATTTTTTTATCATGTCCGAAGTGTCCAACCAATCCCCCGCTATGTTTTTCCTTCAAAAGGTTTTCTCTCATAGAACTCTTCGGGATACACAATTGATTTCCTTTGAACAACAGTCCATCCTGAATCATGTATTCAATCCATTGGCTTCTATCTCTCAGAACATGATTCTCACATGCTTCATAAGCATCCTTGAAATCTGAATCATCTCTGCACATTTCCTTAAGGCTATCAAAACCTAAGGTCTTCACATGAAATTCCTGCAAAATCAAACATTTCTTGCTCAATGGATCAACAACCTTGTTAGCATTTCCAGAAATGTGCTTTATAACAAAATTAAATTTCTGCATAAATTCAACCCATTTTGCATGTTTCTGGTTCAGTTTTTCCTATCTGGTTATAAACTGTAAGGCCTGGTTGTCGCTATAAGAAACAAACTCTTTTGGAACCAGGTAGTGCCTCCATTTCTTCAATGCTTGTATGACTGCATAAAACTCCTTATCATATGTGGAATAATTTATTTTGGCATCGTTCAGCTTCTCACTGAAGTATGCAACTGGTCTATTGTCTTGACTTAAGACTGCTCCAATTGCAAATCCACTTGCGTCACATCTTACTTGGAATGTTTTACTGAAGTCTAGCAGAACTGGTTGTTCAATTATCTTCTCTTTCAACAACTTGAAACTTTTCTTTGCTTCCTCTGTCCAATGAAAATATTTATGTCTCTTCTTGACTGTGTCCATCATTGGCGCATAAATCCCACTAAAATATCTGATGAACTTCCTGTAAAAACTGGCTAGTCCATGGAAGCTTCTAACTTCAAAGATATTCCTTAGAGATGACCATTCTTTGATTGCTTTTACCTTTTCAGGATCCATTTCAACTCATTCGAAGAGATCACAAAACCCAAATAAATGAGTTCTGCCTTCATTAAAGACGACTTCTTCAGATTTATCAACAACTTCTCTTGCTGTGACCTCCGCATCATTGAAGCTAAATGTCTCAAATGTTCTTCCTCAGTCTTACTGAAGATCAATATATCATCAAGATATACAATTACAAACTTCCCAATGAAATATTTCAAGACTTCATTCATCAATCTCATAAAAGTGCTTGGCGCATTCGTCAAACCAAACGACATGACAAGACATTCATACAACCCTTCACTCGTCTTGAATGCTGTCTTCCATTCATCACCTTCCCTCATTCTAATATGATGATATCCACTTTTCAAATCAATTTTTGAATTTTTTTTTGCTCCACTTAATCAATCCATCAAGTCATCCATCCCGGGTAAAGGAAATCTATACCTGATGGTGACTTTGTTTATAGCCCTTGAGTCTGTACACATCCTCCATCCACCATCCTTCTTCGGACTTAACACTGTTGGCACAATGCATGGACTCAATATTTCTCTAATCAACCCTTTGTCCATCAAATCCTGGACTTGCTTTTTAACCTCTTCATTCTCTCGAGGTGTCATTCTGTACGCTATTGTTTTTGATAAACTTGCCCCTGGTATAAGGTCGATGTGATGGCTTATACTTCTGATGGGTGGCAACGAACAAGGAAAATCATCCACCACTATATCAACGAAATTCTCCAGCAGTTCCTGAATCTCCTCAGGTAGATCATCTATTGAGGCACTGGTCAAAATGACTCTAGGTTTTCTCACCACAACAAACTGCATTTATTCATATTTCTTGACTTCATCTAGAAGTTCCTTCCCACTCATGAGAAGTATAATATTGCTTGTTTCTTCTTTCACCTTCTTGTCTTCAATTGGCAACAAGATATGCGTCCTACCATTCTTTTCCAAGGTGTATGTGTTCTTTCTTCCATCATGAATAACATTTCTTTCATATTGCCACGACCTTCCCAACAAAATATGACAGACATCCATGGGAATAACATCACATAAGATCTCATCTTTGTATCCCCCTATCTTAAATTCAACTAAACATTGTTTAGTGACAGTTACCTGATGTCCTTTTTGCAACCACAAAACTTTATATGGGCTCGGATGTGCACCTGTCTCCAATTCTATCTTTTCCACCATCTCTGTGGATACTAAATTATCCATTCTTCCACTGTCAACTATCACCTTGCATACCCTATCCTTGGTCTTGCAAGTAGTCCTAAACAAACTGTTCCTCTGGACTGGATTTTCCACTTCCTTCCCTGGTTTCAAGAGAATTTTCCTCATCATCAAGTATCTTCCACCTTCTTCATCTTCTCCCTCAACATTTTGCCTTTGCGCTTCTGAAATGTGAGCTTCGCCTCCTCCATCCCTTTTTCTATCGGGACATTCAAAATATTTGTGTCCTATCTCTCCACAGAAAAAACACTTTATTTCACCTCCTCTGCCTCTTCCTCTTCCTCTTGCTCGAGGAAAAGTATTCCTATTGACATACTATCCTCTTTGTGAGCTTCCTCCCCTTTCTGGGTGGTTATGAGGTTCATTTTCTTCATCCTTGGGCTTCTGTACTCTGTCCTGGGAAATTGATTTGCCTCTTCTCTGACTTATACCTCTACCCCTTTGACCTTGCTTTTGGGCCAATTTCACTTCTGCCTTTGAAGCAATCTGATAAGCATATTCTACATTCCTGATTGTCACCATGCTCATCTCATCCTGAATCTCATATCTCAGGCCATTCATGTATCTGGTGACCTTTTCATCATCACTCTCACGATGACCAGCTCCGATGTTTAGTTTGTAAAACTCCTCAGTGTATTCCTTCACTGTCATCCCTTTTTGTCTCAAATTCTGCATTCTTCAAAAAAAGTTGATTTGATAATCCCTGGGTATGAATTTAGCTTTCATCTTTGCAACCATCCTGTCCCAGATTTTGATTCTTTGTTTGCCTTTGCAATGCCTGTCAGCCTTTGATTTTGATTATGAATTTAGTGTATGATTTTGATCACAACTGTCCTCTATATTCTCTTCTTCAGAAAACAAAAGTTGTAAGCTCCGATACCACCTGATGCAGAGCCCCACCTCAGCAATGTCTGCTTGACCTCCTGGTCTTTGGATCTTCAAAAATCCAAGCCGAAATGGTTCCTTGGTCACCGCTAGAACCCTTCACACATATAACCACATGTCTCCTTTCCTAGGCTCCGCCCATGCGAACATGCACTAGACATGAGCCTCCACTCCAAGTGACCACCGACGTGACCAAAAACTTAACCCCAAAAGGCGCGTCGAGTTTCGTGATTTTGGGACTTGCGATGTGACTTTTCTCCCTTTTATCGATATCTGAAGTCCTGACTTCCTCGCCACAAATCAACAGTCCTAAAGCTCCCATGATCTGACAGCCTAGATCACATCCAGATTTCTTGATTCGCGACATCCGAGTAGCAAGTTCCTCCACTCTCCTGACTCCTGAAATGCCGATATCTCAGAGCGCGCAATCAACGACTCACACTCCTCTGGATCTAATGGATTCTATCTCTCATGAGCTTGCGAGTGTGGAAAGACACTCGGCCTTATCCTTCCCATAGATCTACTAGATCTGACGGTCCATGGAAAGTCAACGCTTCTCCCTCCGAGAATTCCTACCGTCCGTTCAGGCTCTCGATGTTTCCTAGCTAAACAATTGGTGTCAACCCTCCTGAGCTTGATTTCTGCGAGGTGACTTTGACCCTCGTCCTTCCTTTGGATTTTCCAAGTCTCTATCCCTCTTGAGCTTGATTCTTGCTGCAAACTCAAGGATTCTAAGGGACTCTTGCATGCACTCCTTTCCGCTCTCATGATAATATCTGATTATCCAAACACTCCAACTCTGCGCACTCCTTGCGACAATTTTTTTTCAACCACTCGCTTGGTTGGAAAAGTCTAAGACTTTGACCTGGCCTGTGCACACCTTGCACAAATCTGTGCTACACTTGCACTTCTGTTGGTATAAGAACAACTCTATCTCTCTTGAGATTTTCTGAGGTAAAACTCAGAATCTTGTCAACGCACTCCTTGCGGACCTTCACTGCACTCCTTGCAGGAATTCTTAGGACAAAGAGAAATTTAAACTTATACTCTTCTTCTCACATAATTCATACATTCAACATGAAATCATACGCATAAATCATTGAAACAAATGCATAACAGATCATATAAGAAAACTATAAACATACCATTCAATAGATGCAAGAAGTAACCATAACAAGACCATGAAATTGGATTAAATCCTTCTTATATTAATTCAAGTGCTTATGTACATGGTTTTCTATAGCAACAACTATCTTCTCAAACAACTTCTACAATATCTGTTCTTCTCTGCTCTCCTATGCTCTCTTTCTCTACAGCTTCTACCCTTACAATTGAGAATGATGATACCATACATACGAGGGAGATTTCTTGAGTTTTCCCTGCTACAACTCTAAGCTATCTCATCAAAATTAAAGTCTATAGCTACTTTACATTTATTACATTAAATGCCTCCAACCGACAGATGATAGAAATGCTCAAGATCTTCATTACAATCCCCAAAACATTTAGGGACAATTACATCCTTCCAACTATTACATTAATGTTTCATCTTTTAATTTTCGAAACGTCTTCAAAATGTGCGCTGGTGCACATCCAACTGTCCTCCACTTGCACTTGATGGCGATGCTCCTACATCAGAAGGGGGTTCCATTGATCCTTATAAATCCATGATCTCCATTAACTATATGTGTTTATGGGGGTCCAATACTGATTCAACTATTTTTTATTTTGATTGAGCATACCATCTCGTAATAGGTGTAAGTCTTCTTGCGCTCTCCAAGCTAGGTGTTGTTTCCAAGCATCATCCTAGAACAAGGTGTTGCAACCGCTTCAAACCTCCCAAAATAAATCCTTTTGGATTGTTCTTTTGTTGTTCCAAGCTGCATTCTAGATCAAGGAGCATGAAATGTTTCCTTCAAGGTAGATCAGATCCTTATTGTCTATGTTTGGACAATATTTTCTGCACCATTTTCTACCCCATAAGTCGCCTTTGCAGTGAAGCCAACACCACCATGTTTTGGATCCTAAATCCGAACTTAAGATCTCAGGGTCTCTTAGCCTTGAGCCTCCAACTAATTTGGATTGATAGAGTTTATCCCATGTGACCAATGGCCATTTTTCCCCCTTTTGGGCACCTCCTCAAAGGAAGTATTGTTAAATATTGCAGACATCCTTTAGAATAAATTTTGATGCAACAAGTGCTAAGAATAGATATAATGGCATGGCCTTAAGGAATGATTTGAGTAGAACAAGACAACTTGGAATATTGAGAGAGAGAAAATACCAACTGGCTAGTTTTTTGTTCCATCTTAGAGAGAAGATCCTCCCAAGAAGAGTTGCGATGGGCATTCTCCACAAGCGGTGCACCCATATATTTGGACGGAATAAAGCTTCGTTGAAATCCAAGAATCCTATAAATGCTAATTTGAATAACAAGAATGTTAAAGAAAAGAAAATGAGACTTACCATGATTAATAGGGGTACCTGAGGCATTCATGAATTCTAAGAGGACTTGCTTGATGGCTTGAGACTCTCGAATAGTGGGAATACCCATGAGCATTGTGTCATCAATAAATTTCTGGTGGGAGACAACAAGGTCATCCTCAAAGAATATTAATCCTTTGATTGTGTTGCTTGCCATTACTAATTTAATTTCCCTGCCCAGTCCCTTGACCATTAAGATAAAGAGGAAAGGGGATAAGGGATTTCCTCTCCGATGCCACGGAAGGGGAGAAGGTCCGAGTGGGAGAGCCATTTACCATGATAGAGAAGAAGGTTGAGAAGGCAAGTCACATAATCCATTTGATAGAAGTTGGAGAGAAACCAAAGGCTAGGAGAACATGTTGGATGTATTTCGAACTAAGATTGTTAAAGGATTTATACATATCCAATTTGATGAGAATGCTAGGTGTCTTAGAGGTTTTGAGAGAGTGAATCATTTCATGAACCAAAATTATGCCGTCAAGAATATGGTGGCCCTCCACATAACTAGTTTTCTTAGGAGAAATCAAGGAAGGAAGGATTGGCTTTAGACAATTCTCTAACTTTGTTGATGATTTTGTAGATCATTGCAGAGGGAGATCAGTTTGAACTTGCTGGGATATTATTCCTTGTCTTCTTTTGGAATTAGAGCCAAAAAGGTAACATCAAGGGCTTGTAGCACATTGGAGAATTTGTGGGAATATTCCACCAAAGCCCAAACATCTTGCTTAAGGATTGTCCAACATGTCTGGAAGAAGTAAGTGGTGAATCCATTTGGACTCGACAATTTTCCCTTTGGCATTTTTATAACTATCTTCTCAAGTTCCTCAAGAGAGATTGGTCTAAGGAGGGCATCATTCCGTTCCTAGGAAACAAGTTTGGGGATATGTCTTAATTTTTTGTATGGCCATTCTTTTGTCTGGTTGTGGTTATGAGAGGAGAATTTTATAGTAATGGGATAGCTCCTTTTCAATTTCTACATGATATTTGAGTTGGTTTCCTTGGTTGTATTTTATAGTGGAAATTTTGTTGTGATGGCGATGTTAGATCATGGATATGTGAAATAATTTGGTATTTTTTTCACCCTATTTGAGCCACTGGATTCATGATTTATATTTCCAAAGTAGTTCTTCTTGCCTGGTCTGTTCATCTAATTATGATTGCAGCAAGGCCTTTGTCGTGATTAGCTGTTCTGTTCACCCTTCCAGGAGGATTGTTGAATATATTCCATTTGGATTTCAATTTCTCTCTTGGCCTTGAAGATGTCACCAAATTCCTCTATTCCATTTTTTAAGTTGGAGCTTGATGCGTTTGAGTCTTTACTGAAATATGTACACAAGAGAGTTTGTCTCAAAATATACTTCATAAGTTCATTCCACCGTTATTGAATGTTGTCTTGGAAGGATGGGTGATCTAACCAAAAGCACTCACAATGAAAGGGGAGATTTCTCTGGATTCCTTGTAAGTCAATCTCCAATTTGATAGGACAATGATCAAATCCTGCGCTTGAGTGAAAACTTGACAACATAAGGGATTCTGAGGCTAGAAAACAATCTAGCCGAGATGCCACTTGATGATCTCTGCCCCAACAGTTATTCCAATTATGCATTCCATTTATTGTGTTTAAGTCTATCAATTTTAATTGCCTCATAGTTTCTCTAAAGCTTTGTGAGTCCAAATCCAATCTTTTGATTCCTCCTCTCTTCTCGACTAGTGAGGTTATGATGTTGAAGTCTCCCTGTACTAACCAATGATTATCCCTAATGATATTTTGGAGTGCTTTAACAGAGTTCAAAAACATAATCTTACACAAGATTGTTTGTGGTCCATATACATTGGTTAGGAAGCCCAATTCTGCGGAGCCAACTAACTGAAAGTGGGTAGAAATGGATCTATGAGTTGAAAATAAATCGATCATTGATATTCAGCTCAGTTCCATAAAAAATATAAGCCCCTTGCCACACCTTGAGCATCAATTGTAGCTGCTTGAGAGCCTTTCCAAATTACTGGGGCAAGTTTTGAAATCAAATCATTGTTGCATTTTTTTTCTTGAAGCATCACAATAATGGGTTATTCTTTAAGGATTTTGTTCCTAAGAAGCCCATGCTTTCCTTTTTCATTCAGGCCTCTGATGTTCCTGGACACAATATTCATGAGATGTTGGGGTTATTGGGTGGGAATTTGTTCATCATAAGTGCTATCTACCTAGAGTTTACCATCAATTCGCCTAGCTCCTAAAGGAGTTGTTTGTTTCTTATATGGCCTCCTTTTTTTTCCTCAGAAATTTTGGAAACATCTTTAGAAGAATTGGTTTTGATTACTAGGGAAGGGGATATAGAGTACTTACCTTTGTGAGTTAAACCTCGTTGATCCCCGTGTCAGATTATAGTGTCTTTTATGAGCTAAATTTGCTATTATGAGATTGATCTCAGATCTTGTTGTTCCGAAGTTGCCGCTATGGATTGGAAATCAAGGTCGTTGAGTTCCATTCTTCTCCATCTTTTGATTCAACACAATTGTCTCCTTCTTCCTACATATCCTCTTCTCATTCAATCCCTTTTAGAGTGTTGTTGTCCATTGTTTTACGACATTTTTCTTGTACCCTGTTCTATCATTGTGTGTTGTTGTGGTTGGGTTTCCTCTCTTGCACTACTATTGGGCTTGTTTGGATTTTGTGATAGAGTCTCATAGATATTGCTGGTTATGATCTCCCTGTTAGCATGGGGTGCTATGGGCCTTTCGATGGGTCATATTTTGGTTGAAACTTTCGCAAAACCCTCGACATATTTTGTGGTGGGGATTTTTACTGGTGGTGGAGGAACATTTAGTGAGAAATATCTAAAGAGATGGCCATTTTCATGGAATTTAAAACAATGAAATGGTATGTGCTCATAGTCCAATTGTTTGCATCCATTCTATGTCTTTATAACTGAAACATATTGATTCCGACAGGGATTTTGAGATATACATGTATACGTAGATGTGGGCATAGGAGGTATATCTTCCCTATTTGGTGACCTTATAAAATTTCACAAAGGATCCTATGGCGTTTCCTATTCCTTACAAAATTTGAGCATCCCAGATTTCCAGTGGGAGCGAATATAGATGGATCCATAGTGGAGCGGCTAAAAATTCATCTTTATCTGGATTAAATTTCTCCATCCAAGGTCGAGGATATAGTCCCGTTGAGTTGAAGAAATAAAGGCCATTTTCAAAAAATCTATCCCGATCTTCTAGGTTGGTGAAAATTGCTAAGAATAACCCTTTGGAGCTGAGTTTTAGATCCACCTAGCCCTTTGGCTTCCAATTCATATTGATCCACCGGACCATAACTCTCTATGTGGGCCATAGACCCATGAATTTTCTGATGAATGCATGGTCCTGCATATGCTATATGTATTCTCCTATTCTTATTGATGTGATCTCATACTTGAGGTTTTCTGCTTCCCTTGGAATACATCAGCTTGATCCCCTCAGAGGAGGCTATTTCTGGTTATGATTTTCTTGATTAGTATTCTGGACTTCGTCGTCACGATTTCTTACCCCTCCTGCTTCCGAGGCTTGATCCCTGACATTATCTCGATTTGGGTGAACTGAATCACAGCCTGTGGAGATGTGCTGCTACCCTACAAGAACATAATTGTAGGATGGAGCCACACCCCCTATGTTATAACCCTAATTTTCACCAGACATGCTTACCTGACATCAGGCCATCTCAGATTCCTTCTTTGTCAAAATGCTGTTGAACAACTCTTCTTAAAAACCCCTTTTATAAAGGCCCACGTGCCCTGCTACATTACTGCATGCGTGTACACGCTAGCTGACCCAAGACAACCCGCGTGTAACTACAAAAGCATGAAAAAAGGAAAGTTGCTGACGAAACACACAAATTTGGGTAAGTTAACTAAACCTTTCGGCCATGCATGGCCGGAAATTTGGCCAAATACCTAGCTTCTTCTAGCATATAAAAGAAGGGTTAGGGGTCCCATTTGGAAGATGAGAATCATAGTAAAGAAACTATACCCGATTGAGCATTCCCTTTGTCCCAACCTTTATCCATCCTTGTGCAAAGAGAAGTATAGAGAAAAGAAGTTGGAGGACAGTTGAAGAGGAGCCCAGGACCAGGTTCATGGATCAGTGGCCGGCTTCATCATTGTAAGTTGCTTTAGTGAAGTTAATAAGAAAGAAGTAATTTTCCCATCCCACCATATGAGGTTTTCATGGTTTATTGCATACATGTTGATTAAATCTCTAACCCATTAATCTGTAGATAAAATGCATGTAGAGTTCTTTGTTTGTCTTGTGTGAATGCAGGTCAACATTGGGCGAAGAGATGCAGTCAAAGAGCGACCAAGCGTGAAGAAGGATCGATATCAAACGCCCGAAATAAGGTATGCTCACTTGATCTTCTTCACTACATATTTGCTTAAGAATAATGGGGATTAGGTCCGGGATGACGGTAGAAAGTAGGAATCTTTAGGTATTTTCTGCATGCATGATAAAACCCTAAGTGCTAGTCCATAGAGGTATTTCCTACTCACAATAGAATTGGTGACCATACTGGGGATCTCTAGGGTTTCTGGGAATATTTTTTGGGTATTCTTAAAAATTGGTTTCATTCCTTGTTTTTAAAGTTTCTGCAAAAGTCTGAGCTAACAAAGATTCTAGTCTTCCATACCAGTTATCTCTGTTTCTTTGCTTGACTGCATTTTTTCTTTCTTTTCTGAGACCCACAGAGGTACACACGGCCTGTATAAGGTCTGCACGTGTGTACCCACGTCCTACCTTCTCACAGCCAACATGTACACACTAGCTGAGGAAGTGTCAGTCGCGTGTATGATTCCAAAAAATTTCTTTTAGAGAGGCGATCATCCTCTCCCCTGTCAGAAATAGTCCTTCTCAGGGGTTTTCTGGAACTCTTTCTAGTCTTTGTTGTTTGCAGTCTATAGCTTAGGTTTCACCTCAGATTGGTTTGTTCTATGAAGTTTTCCTTGAATTGTTTTCTTTTTTCTGTTAAAGTAAGTGTCTGAGTCTTCAAGAGATCCTGGTTCTCAGTACCAGTGGTCTCTGCTTGGTCTAGATTGCTTAGCCTTTCATCTATCTCAGAGTTTCAGAGATACACACGGCCTATATAAGGCCAACATGCGTGTACATGCGCTCTGACTTTACACAGCTCACGTGCACACGCTTGCTGTTAAACTGTCAGCAGTGTGCTTATGGATAAATTTTTTGTTGAAGGTGAGGCAGTCATCCTTTCCTTTGACAAGAGTTATACCTCTCAGGTTTTTGGGTCTTTTTCATAGCGGTCAGTAACTTAGGTTTGATCACAACAATAACTTTCTTTTTCATTAAGAAGTTTTCCTCAAAATTTTCTTTTATAGGGTTTTTAGACAAGTGTGAGAGTCCAATTTTACTTTGCTCGTGTGTGATTTTTAAAGTGACTCTTTGTGATCTGCGCTTATACCAGAAGTTTTCTTGGTTTTTACTTGTTGACATTTTTCCTTTTTGCTTTGTGAGCATTTAAAAAAAAAAAAAACTTTTCTTTTATTTTGCTTTGTTTGGTTAAATAGTGTTGTTTTGCATTAGTAAACCAGGGAAAAGTCTTTGCTTTCATAAGTTCTTGACGGTTTACTTAGATCATAAGTAGCTCGTAGTCGAGTGAAATCCTACTTTGAGTTTGCTGTTCAAAGATCTTAGAAAATTTTTAAGCTTGGAAAGTTGTTTAAGATTTGAGTTAAGTGAAGGTATTTTGTTTCCATCTTTTTGTTTATTTTGCTTTCGTCTTTCAAACATCACTAGTTTCACTTTCATAACCTTTGACTTAAGACAAGCCATAAAAATTAACGCTAAATCTAAAATTCATTAGACTTTTTATGTTTGTAGGGTCAACCAACTAGTTTAGGGTTAGGGCCTTGAATTAGGTTGGAGAGGAAACTCTTCAAGGCCATTAAAATCAAACATTGGAGTCTGAGTTAGGGAGTGTCAAATTCCAGTATCGTGAAAGTTATTCAAGACCCCCCCCTAACACAAAGGCTAAACACGAGGTCGCGTGTGAAAAGGTAGCGAAGATAACCCCTCCAAAGCTAGACCAATTGTAGTGGAGAACACATATAGAGGGTTTGTCTTGGGATTTCATCGATTGCATTTTCCACAGAGCTTTGTGGGTCTCGAATCCGTTCGAGGTCCTCAGTTGTCTTCCAGACCACTTGCTTTCGATACCCTTGATAGGTTTCGGGCTCGATACCCTTCTCATTGTGGTCTACCCGACTTTCGACTGTACCCGCCTGGTGACTGTTCGCGCGTTGGAAACCTAGTTGCCTACCTTTTTAGAGACATACAGAGGTGACTGCAGGGGTATACCGCGGTACCTAGAATAGACATCGGGCCACACTTTTCAGAGTATACCCAGAGGGTGATTTCGTGTTCGAGTTGCACTTGCACCGATAAGTTGCTCTAGTGTTGGATGTTGTAACTATTCTTCCAATTAGTTTAGTGTTTGCTTGTTTTATCTTGGAGGGAGATTTTTAGTGTGTGTTGTTTTTTGAACGAATAGAAAGCCCTAGGGTGTATTTGATCTTCTCACATAGTGGAGGATCACGAGCTCCGCCGATAACGAAGGATTTTGGGCCTATCACCGGTTACACTGGAGCCACCTCTGCCACCACTAAGGCGAAAGCTAGACCAACAAGGCTCTTTTGAAGCGACCGAGTCACAAGAAATTGTACCCGACCAACATCTGGAGGAAACGACCGTTTTAGAATTTGGAGCGAAAGCTCTTGGTCCATATGAAACTCCAACCAATGATCTTTCGACACCCATCATTGTACTGATTCACCCTTACGAGTGCCAGATAGTGTCACACACATCAATGGAAACAAATTCTGTCACTCCTTCTAGGAATTCTTCAATTCCCACTACGATTGTCACCACATGAGAGTTTCCACCTCCTAACCCACCATCACCGGTCCGAGCCACCATGGTCTCGACTGCCTCTACCTCTCACAGTGGTCCGATCCCATCTATGGAAGTGGCCACAACCCCTTTCACACCGAGTGCGACAGGCCCTCCATTCTCATACGAGATGCCTAACTCAGGTACAAGTCCTGTACTTTCCTACTCCACTTCACAAACTTTAGGTCTGGGGGCAGGGAGCTCTAATACTCCTCTACAAGGCCACATGGGGGGCACTTCAGCTCCTTTTAACGCTTTCCCTTACGGGGGAGGTCATATACCTCCTTCGTCCCCTTCGCTCGGTGGAACCCACCAACAGTCCGCCGGGCCACCTACACACCATAGTTTATTTGGAGCAGGGAGTCAAGGACCACCTTCGCATAATATGCCGGTAGGTTCGAAGCTGTTTGCTTTGTTCGGTGTGTTTGGTAACAATGCTTTCTCATCAGTTTCTTTCCCGACTGGGGGAAATCCCAGTTACGACCAACCTATTCCTATGCAGGGTACTATTCCTGCATAGGGGGAAAACCTAGGAACTTCTTCCGCATCAGGGCCTTGAAATTCTTAGCAGGGATCAGTTCCATCGTCAGGAATGCCGATCTGGGGCAATTCTTTTCACAACCAATGGAACCCCGAACAAGGTACTATGCCTATCCCCATGGGATCGTCATGGGGCAACCCTTCCCAAAGTCCTTCAAATGTAATGCATGCCCAACCGTCTACGCCCTATTTTGGGAATCAACCGATGATGTCTCCTCACACGCAGAATCCGTACGCTGGTCATGGCCATGGTTTTTACCAGAACCCAGGCCAACAGCCGAAATTTTGCCTGGCAACCTGGTGCCAGTCAAACTCCAGGTCCTTTTTTCCATGGTTATCACCAACAACCCAAACTACATTTCCTGGCAACCTTGCATTTGCCAGACTTGACAAGGTTGTTGAATGACCCTATCTGTCACGATCAACGTTGGCCCCCTATGCCGACGAAATTGCCTTCAGACATACCAAAGTTCGAATCCAAGCCTAACGAAGATCCAGGAGATCATGTGACCACCTTCCATCTTTGGTGCTCGTCTAACTCGTTGAAAGACGACTCTGTACAGTTGCGATTGTTTCAATGTACTCTCATTGGGAGTGCCACGAAATGGTACATTGAGCTCGACCGCTCAAGATACTCTTCCTTCGACGAATTGGCAATGGATTTCCTAGACCATTTTCAATTACCCGTGAGATACGACGCTGGCACAAAATTGCTGGCCAATTTCGCACAGACAAAAGCGGACTATATCTCTGATCACATCCGAGAATGGAGACGCTGGAAGAGTTTAATTAAGGTGCCAGTCCCACCAACATTCCTGCTCGAGTGGTTCCTTAAGTCTTTGGTCCCACAGTTATCCAAAGACGTCGCGACGTCGGGAGTGTTTTTCGAAGAAGACGCCATCATGAGAGCTCAACAACTTGAGCTAATCTATTCTCAGTCCGGTTTATTATACGAGATCTTTCCAGATGCACCATGCTCAATACTTGATAAAACCATACAGAGAGCTGGACCACATGCCGATGGTATTTTTGGTTTAGCACAAACAAAGCCTGCTGAGCAACTAATGAAGCAATTGCAACAATTGTCTATACAACACACAACGACCAACTAAACTACTGTTTTGGTTACTCCCCCTACCCAAACGTCGGATGTACACACAGTGCAATCGACAAATACAAAGTCCACCCAACAACCTGAAGGAAAGAAAAAACAATGTAAGAAGGGTAAGGGGGATAATAAACCCACTAATAATGTTGGTGGAGGCACCACTGAGAAATGAAAGGAGAGGTATCCGTGCAACCTGTGCGTGGAAGACCACCCAACCCATCAATGTCCTCGACTTGCAGAGGCCAAAAAGTTTGTGACACAACAACAGCCTGCCGTGTTAACCAATCCATTTCAACATGGACAAAACCTAACCCAAGCCTCTACAAGCGTGGAAGGGGGCAGCCAAGGACCCTCTCCGTCTTCGAACAATCCCGCATCTGCAAATGTGCATATGATGAAGGGTGATACTTTTATATCGACTAGAGCACATGACTACAGTAAACCAAGAACTTTAGAGAAGGGCAAAGAAGTCGAACTCCCATCTTTTCCTCTCCATATCGAGAAGACTTTGGGTAAAAAAATGACACGCATCCCAAAATTCACATTCAAAAAAGATTCTCACAACCCAAACGTAAGGGCCGCCCAGGACTATTCTGTGGTGGAGGATTTGTCGCAAACCCCTTGTACGATGTCCGCTTTGGAGGTCCTCCAAAGCTTCCCTTCTCAGAGGAAATCTTTGTTAGCTGCTTTAGGATCTACCGAGACTTGTAATCCAGGTACCATCATGATGGATACAACCGACTTAAAACCTTATCTGCCTTACCACGTAGCATTTCAGATAGTAGTGGCTCACCCCATGAAAACTTTTACTCGGAATATTTTCCGCAGGGTGGTTGATGAGGGTGCCTCGACATGCGTTATGTCATTGGCATGTTGAAAGGCCATTGGCCAACCCGTTTTATCTCCATCACCTACTCTTCTCACTGCTTTCAATGGTCGTTCATTTCGACCACATGGTATCATTCCCTCTTTCCCCGTGCAGTTAGGAGGGAAGACCGTGTGCATCGAGGTAGAAGTAGTCGACGCGTCCCTCGACTACAATCTCTTTTAGGAAGGAGTTGGAATTACTCCATGCAAGCAGTGGTTGCTACAGTTTTTTGGGTCTTGTTGTTTCCACACAAGGAACAGATTGTGACCATTGATCAATTGTCTTTCTCCAGACCTGACCCTTCATTGGGGGTATCCGTGGTTCCGATGATTGATAATCCCCAACCAGGCGTATTCAACGTAGGGGTTGGTTTGTGCCCATCTTTGATGGGTACCTTCAATTACCCGCCCCCTCAAGGCGATGTCAAGTTCATATCCGATCACCATAAGGTTGAGATTTTCCAAGTTTTGTCATTTCACATGAATTACTTCAATGATCCGTGGATACTTCCTTCCTCATCGACCACGATGGAAGGGACAGGGCACCCGGGCATGTCCATGCCCTTGTCCGCAACTGAAGTAGCATACTCTTTAGTCTAGAAAGCTTAGGCCGACACAAATACAAATCCTACACACGAGTTAGATCCACCTCTAGAGCCTATTTGGGCTCAAGGTTCTCTCGCTGACACCGTTTCGTTAGACTTAGTCTTTCTCTCCGACGAAGAAGTAATTGAAGCAATGACTAGTCCGGACAAACTCTGGGATGATCTCCATCAAAGATCATACTTCCTCCCAGAGTTAAGAAGAATCGAAGCTGGAGAATTCACCTTGACTATGATTGGAGATAGTTCTTGTCCTATTAATCCCTTAGCTACACATGAGGTTTATGTCGAGGGTAATATGGAAACCATCGCTGAAACCATACCGATCAATATCTCCAGAACCCCTGGCATTGTGGAGAATGTTTTCATTGGAGCTGACTGCTCCCCCGAAGAGATTCAAATCTACACAAATATATTTAAATAATTCCGCGACATTTTTGCCTGGTCTTACGAGGAAATGACAGGCAATGATCCAAAAATAGTCGAACATGAAATCAAAACTTATCAAGATGCCAAGCCTGTTCGACAGAAGCTTCATCCAGTTAATCCCTGGAAAACAACAACCATTAAGGTTGAAGTTGAGAAACTGCTAAAAGCCAATTTTATCTATCCTATCCATTTGACCCAATGGGTGTCAAATCCTGTGCCAGTCAATAAGAAACATGACACAATTCATGTATGTACAGACTTCCGTGATTTGAACAAGGCCTGTCCAAAAGATAATTTTCCCACACCATTCATCGACCAGATAATTGATGAATGTGCAGGTTGCGAGGCCTTCTCTTTCATGGATGGTTTTTCAGGATATAATCAAATACAAATCAAATCCGAAGACCAGCACAAAATGACATTCATTTGTCCATGGGGTACATTCACGTATCGTAAGATGCCCTTTGGTCTAAAAAATGCTGGAGCGACCTTTCAACGGGCCATGTATTTCACTTTCCATTATCTCAAGCATATAGTCGAGGCCTATTTAGATAATTTAGCATCTCGATTTTGCAAGAGAACGGATCATCCCACACACCTCCAACTTATCATTTAGTGATGTCGCTACTTCCAGATTCGCTTGAATCAAAACAAGTGTAGCTTTTGCGTAACATCAGGACATTTGTTAGGTTTCATAGTGTCAACAACAGGGATCATGGTCGATCCTCTCAAGGTTGAGGCAATAATTCAGTTGCCTCCCCTGCGCACAATCCTTCAACTTCAGAGTCTCCAGGGCAAGGTGAATTTTTTAAGGCGTTTCATCGCTAACTATGCTGAGATCACAAAGGGATTTATGCGCTTACTGAAGAAAGACGTTCCTTTTTATTGGGATGATGCCACTCAATGCTCTTTCGAAGCATTGAAACATTCCCTCACAACTACCCCTCTGCTTCGACCACCTAACTATAACAAATATTTCTTATTATACATGGCTGTAGCAGATTCAACCATAGGCATGGTCTTAGTTCAGGAAGATGATTTGTTCTCAGAATATGTGATCTATTACCTGAGCCGAGGCCTAGTCGGACTGGAGCTCAATTATTCTCATATCAAAAAACTTGCGTTGGTAGCAGTCCATGCTGTTCAACGGTTCCGTCATTATGTTCTGTTTCGCAAGACCACCGTCATTGCTGTTGTGAATCCGTTTTAGTACATGTTGACACGACGGGTAATAGGCGAAAATATCAATAGATGGATAGTTGTCCTCCAGGAATTTGACTCAGATTTCATTTCAGCGAAATCCAAAAAGTCACTGGTCTTCGCAGAACTTATTTCAAAACTTTCGATTGAGTCAGGTGATGTTGTGCTCGAAGAGTCGCCTATCAGAGGAGATATGTTTTTGATCACATCTTTGGATCCCTGGTACAGAGATATACTTATCTATCTCTAGACTTTGAAGTGCCCCACCTCTGCTTCTCATGATGAGTGTCATCGTATATTCCATCAGGCCAAGAATTATCTCATACTCGACGATACGTTGTATCGAAGAGGTGTAAACTGCATCCTACACCGATGTCTCACTCACGAAGAAGAAATTATCATGCTTAACGATTGCCATACCGGAGCATGTGGCGGTCATTTGTCTGGGTTGGCAACAACCCAAAAGATTTTATGATCATGTTACTTTTGGCCGACACTAATCAAAGATTGTATCGAATCAGTCAAGAAGTGCCACCCATGTCATATCTTCTCTCAAAAGATGAGGGCACATCTCGCTCCCATGTTTCCTGTCATCACAGTTGGTCCCTTCACCAAGTGGGGGATTTATTACACTACATGCAACCCTCCTTCATCAAGGGGGCATCGTTATATCATTGTATCCGTAGACTACTTCACGAAGTGGGTCGAAGCTATGCCAACGTTTAAAGATGATGGAGAGACTGCATCTCTCTTTTTATTCAACCAGATAATAGCAAGGTTCGACGTCCCGAGAGAGATTGTCACTGACCATGACAGTCACTTTTAGAACCATATGATGACCGAGTTAACATCAAATCTTGGGTTGTGGCAAGAACATTCGTCACCCTACTACCCCCAAGAAAATGGTCAGGTGGAAGCTATAAATAAATCTCTTAAGAGCATCCTACAACGAACGATCAACTCAGCCAAGTCAAATTGGCATTTGATGTTATACTCGACATTATGGGCTTACCGAACGTCTGTTAATACTGCAACCAATTTCTCACCTTTTCAACTCATTTATGGGATGGAAGCAATCTTGCCTATTGAATGTCATATCTCGTCCCTAAAGTTGGAAGTACAGTTATTTCCAGACACTTCTCCACTTGAAGAATGATTATTATACCTTGAGTGGCTTAATGAGAAATGTCGTGATGCGGCCTTGGCCAACGAGGCTCACAAACATAAAGTCAAGTGTCAGTATGATCGGTCCGTTCGTCCTCGGATTTTCTCTGAAGGCGACCTTGTCCTGGTCTATGACCAAGATAAGGATCCCCTGGGGGCAGGAAAATTCAAACCCATGTGGTTCGAACCTTTCATTATAAAAGAGGTTCTAAAAAAGGGCGCTTATCTTCTGGTCGACTTTGAGGGAAATGCTTTGGCGGAGCCTAGAAATGGGCTCTACCTCAAGAAGTATTACTCATAGGTAGGTCACCTTGGGTAACGTTTTGTAACATATGTATAGTCTTTGTACTATTACTTTCTAGTTTATTTTAGTATTATGGACATGTCATTTTTGATGTTATCTTTCGTCACTGTGGTAGATGTCAAGTGAATCCAAGGTGTTCATTGGGTACATAGATGGTGATAGCCGACACACTCGGAGGCTTGACTCCGCAACTCGGGTAATTTTTACACCTCGAGGCTAGTTATTATCTTCCAAAGGTATATGCTTAGGTGACACCACAAACAATGTCGCCGAGTACAGTGCAGTTATTGAGTTGCTTCGTGACACCCTGTCATTTGGTATCTCTCATCTTTGGGTCTATTTAGACGCTCAACTGGTTGTGTCTCAGTTAAATAGAGTCTACCGTGTTCATGATCCGACTTTACACCGACGATTCCTTAGGGTACGTCTCTTAGAACGAAGCTTTGATTATATTACATATTTTCATGTTCCTAGGAGATTAAAATAAATTACAGATACTCTAGCTAATCAAATTTTAGACTGGCATCTCGCACACATATAAAAAGACATACACATAAACATGTAAATACATTTTTAAAGGCAAATATGATCCATAAGACATAAAAAGACATAAAAATCCACATATAATATCATAATCATCAGAGTACATAGGTGGACGCAAGCGCCTCAAAAGTATGACTAGTAACTAGTCATGGGGCTTATGCCCTCAAAAAATATATACAAGTAGTGCTCTTGGCACGTGAAAAGTCTAGACTAACTAAGGTCAGGGCCTGTGAGCCCCGTTGTAATGATCAACAATGTTTTCCAAACGCCGAAATAGTCGGACCCACGTCCGTGGTGCCCCCACTACATGAGGCTGCATAGATGGTGGCAGATCCTCAATCTCTACCATAGGGACTGTGTGGGTGAGTGAGGTAAATTTTTGCTCGACTCATCTCAAAACCCTCTCAGCCTCACCGGTTAGAAGCTCTCCTGCTGCTGCTGATCCCCCTACGACGACAAGTGTGTCCCCTGGGCGAGGACGACGCCTGTTCCTCACATAATCCGTAGTTCACACTGGTCCCACATCTGCACATAATAGACACATATATGTCAAATACTTTGGTATAAAAAAAATGATATATAAAAAAAAAAACATAAAAATTACATATGTTTCACAAAAAAAATAAAAATAAAAAAATCAACAACAACAACAATGCAAACTTACCCATCTCTCCTCGCTCCTCGCCAGGACGTACTGGTATCTCAGGATCTCTCAAGAAATCAATCCCAACATAAGGGTAATCCTCTATGACTGGGATTTGTCGCGACAACCAAACAAAGAAATCATCATCAAAGGACTCATTGGTTCTTCCACCACCTTGTCATGGAAGTAACACTACTCATCTGCAAACTGTAAGAAGAGAGGCCTGATGTCCTCGTACCACCACTCAAGGACTGAAACTCAGAACTCTTTCAAAGAATAAAGAGCATAGAATCATCCTGAATCCGAAGTTCCTTTGTATCTGCGACCGACAATCTGTCAGCTGCCTCTTCATACAATGTAGCAGTGTAGTGCTCCAGTCAAATATCTATGCATTTAAGCACTGGACTGAACAGTTCATCTATGCACGTGACACCTAATGTAGAGCTGCAGAACCAGTCATCCACCCAATAAGAAACATAATCGCCTACAGTGATAAGTCCGTGATCTTGCTTATGGGCACCTGTGAGCTCGATCGATCTGTACTAGCCTCACAATAAAGTCCTATCAATTCCGATATGTTATGAGGCCCTGAAGGAAATGTCCAGAAATTGACTGGTTCCCCTCTCCTGGAGAGGCCAATCAAAAAATATATTTCCTCTGTAGTAGGCACCAGTGACTGCCCCTCTAACATAAAGGCCTTTGCGTCGGGATGACAATAATCAACCAAGGCATTCAGTAGCCTAGGTTGTGCCCTCATAAAAGGACATAGGAAGAACTTGAGCAACCCACATTGCATTAAGGCAACAAAAACATTGGGGTCTTCCCCGACCAACTCACTAATCCCCTCATGCTCTCTTTCCATCCAATGAACATACATCCTGCAAAACACCAAGTTTAGGAGGGTTAACCCTTGTTTTTTAATTTTTTTTTCATTAAATAAAGGGGTCCACGCGGGCTGTAATGATGACAGTCGCGTGTACACACGTGCAATTTTTCCTCTGCCCGAGTGTACACACGGCCTGTCATAAGACAACCCGCATGGACCTAGGGCCGACCTTTTGAAGGTCGACAGCACCCCAAAACTTGAAACCAAAAGCATAAATAAAGATTTAAATTGCAAGAGGAGAGAGTTTATACTTACTTGGTCCAGGCGGATGGTCATTTCGTCCACTGTAGCTCCTAGAATCACCACTTTTATCAAAGGGGGATTTTTGCTCCATAGTCAATTTCCAAATCAACAATGGTGATAATGAGCTGCCAACTTCTTTTGTCACTTTTTTGGCCCCCCTTATCATTTTCTTTAAACTGAAAACCATTTAGAGTGATTCAGGAGTTGCGTTGGAAGGATATGATCATGTATCATGACATTTTTTTTGGAGTTTTGGGTCACTTTTGACGGTCCATGGGAAAAACCTCAGATGATCAACTTGAGAATGTAGGTTAGGTTTCCACCCCGACTTTTTTATCTCGTTTTTTTTATCCCTTTTCCATAGGATCGATCCCATTAGGTTGCGACACAGAACCATCGTTGCTGCTTTAGAAGTGTTACGATTTGGTGGTAGAGCTTACCGGAACATGGATTCCCTAGGTAGATCCTGGTTGCATTATGGTGTCCATGCTGTCACTAATGAATGTAGGCTCAGGAGTCCTTGTTGTTTTTCCTGATTACGAGTTTGAGCCTCATTTGCATGATTCCTTTTCACTCTTGACCTCACCCTCGGGACTCCCAAAAAACATAACGGGTCTTCCTTTAAGCCCTTTTCAGACCCTCTAAACATGAAAAGATTGCCGAGTGATCTTGTGGACTTTCACGCTCATTAAACTAAAATTTGAAGTCACGTCTGTCTGACGGTAGTTTACCCCTTTTTCGGTTCAGACGATCAACTGTACGAACAAAGGTATACTCTAAGGAACTTCAGTTCTCTAGAAGAGTACTCTTAGGTATCATTTTAACCCTTTTTGGGCCTGAGGGACTAAATGTACGCAAAGGAACCCCCACGGAGTCCATAGTTAAGCTCTTTTCAGACTCCCTAAAATTGAAAAGATCGCCGAGTGACCTTATTCTTTCAACTCGTTAAAATGGTCCAGAAGAACATTCCTGATGGAGTCCATAGTTAAGCTTTTTTCAGACTCCTTAAAAATGAAAAAATGGTCGAGTGATCTTGTCTGTATCACACTCATTAAAATGGATTTGAATAGACATCTTGTCGGTGCTATTTTACCCCTTTTTCGAACCGACTAGACTACCTTCGAAAAAGGTACCCCAGTGGAGTCTCCTTTTACGTTTTTTCAGACTCTCTAAATATGAAAAACCGTTGAGCTTAGCTTCTCTAGGCTTGTTAAACTCACATCGAAGGACGTTACCATTGTGTGTTTTATTAATCCCATTTGCATGCCCGCGTATTTGGCCTAATGCTGACTCCATGTTTCTCTCAACTGAACCATCTAAAACATGCATTATACGCAATCCCTCTAACACTTTTTCTCTGCGTCTTGACACCTTTGGCCCCTAGAGGATTTTTACCAAGTGTCCTTACTTTGAACCTCAGTCTTGTCCCCACCCCTTGAACTTGTATGTTTGCAACACTCATTCCTCCTTTGTAACGTAACATTCTTTTATTCTTTTTCCAAAATTATTGAAAACGACAAAAAAATCAAATATACCCCAAAAAGAGGAAGGGAAAAGTATTTTCTTTATTGGTAGCATAATGAGTCACCCTTGGATAAAGAACATCTGTCCATTTGTTCATCAAACTCTGGGATTTAATACGACCGTAGGAATATTTTCTCACTACATAGAGCTGTGTCCTCCTCCATTTGGTTATTCTTTCAAACATATGGAGAGTTTGCGTTGCCTCCTGCCTCGTAAACATATGTTAATGCCATGATGCCCGAGTCTCATCATTTGTTGTGCTATTGTCCAAGGGAAGTTTTTACCAATCCTGAGTCGGCCCCTCTGTAGTTTGTCTCTTGCTCTCATACTCGACCATCCTAAACGTCCAATTAAGTCTTTGTTCGAAATCAATGAAGCCTTCAGTTTGATCATGAAGATTCTCTAGTCCATGACCGACGAGCGTCGAAGACCTCTAGGTAGTGAAGTCGTACACTCATATTACACTCCTACCAGAGTTTTGAATATTTTTAAGTTGTTGCTCGAGCTCTGAAGACCTCATCTCCAACCATCAAGCGATATCAACTTCTAAGAAGATGGATACTCTACACATATATCTTTTTAATTTCGAGATGTATCTCCGCTGTGTATTTTTCGCGGCTACACTTTATATAGTTATATGACATGGATCTACAGTGTATTTGATTGGTAGCCATGATTTTATTTTATCCCAAGCATGGGTATGCTCGCCTCAGTGAGATAATTATCATTTTGCAGACGACACCTCCCGATTTCTGGTCCCTGGGCTCATTTGTTCAACACATCGGTGAATATTGTTAATGTATTTCGGCCATCAGATGCTCTTCTGACCTCACACATTAGGGGACATCTGTTATAACCCTAATTTTCACCAGACATACTTACCTGGCATCAGGCCATCTAAGATTCCTTCTTTGCCAAAACACTGCTGAACAACTCTTCTTGAAACCCCTTTTATAAAGTCCTACATGCCCTGCTACATTACTGCACGTGTGTACATGCTAGCTGACGTGTACCTACAAAAGAACGAAAAAAGGAAAGTTGCTGACAGAACACACAACTTTGGGTAAGTTAACTAAACCTTTCGGCCATGCATGGCTGGAAATTCGACCAAATACCTAGCTTCTTCTAGCCTATAAAATAAGGGTTAGGGGTCCCATTTGGAAGAGGAGAATCATAGTAAAGAAACTATACCCGATTGAGCATTCCCTTTGTCCCAACCTTTATCCATCCCTGTGCAAAGAGAAGTATAGAAAAAATAAGTTGGAGGACAGTTGAAGAGGAGCCCAAGACCAAGTTCGTGGAGCAGTGGACGGCTTCATCATTGTAAGTTGCTTTAGTGAAGTTAATAATAAAGAAGTACTTTTCCCGTCCCACCATATGAGGTTTTCATGGTTTATTGCGTACATGTTGATTAAATCTCTAACCCATTAATCTGTAGATTAAATGCATGTGGAGTTCTTTGTTTGTCTTGTGTGAATGCAGGTCAGCCTTGGGAGGAGAGTTGCAGTCAAATAGCGACCAAGCGTGAAGAAGGATCGATATCAAATGCCCGAAATAAGGTATGCTCACTTGATCTTCTTCACTACGCATTTTCTTAAGAATAATGGGGATTAGGTCCGGGATGACGATAGAAAGTAGGAATCTTTTGGTCTTTTCTGCATGCATGATAAAACCCTAAGTGCTAGTCCGTAGAGGGATTTCCCACTCACAACACCCTCCTCCAGCCAATGCCATGGTGTTTTGAAACAAACCCTAAAACCTAGATTGTTGCAAACCCTAACCTCTTTGTGCTCTCTTTTACCACAAACTAAACATGATCGTTGCTTTAAAAATCAAATACAAATAATAAATATATGACTACTTAAATCTCATGAAAATGGAAATAGAGAAAATAAAAAGACATGAAAATTATCAATACATTTAACATATGAAAATAGTAAATAACAAAAATATATATCTTCAATAAAAACACATGTACATATTTACATTAGTGATTTAATATAATGGAAAATTGACTTATTGTAAATAAGAATGTAAAATTTAAACTCATCAACATTCTTATTATTATTATGATGATTTTTCTTATCATTCTCTTTTTCTTTTTACATGTGGTTCATGACATCATTCTCTTTGTCTTATCATAATAATGATCCAAATACCAATCTCTCTATATGTACACACATTTAGAGTACATCCTACATAATAGTTTCTAAATTCTAATGGTGTCATGAAATTTAAATTCTTATAAACATAATAATTATTAAAGAATATTAAAATTTATAAAATTTAAATTCTTATAAACATAATAATTATTAAAGAATATAAAAACCTCAGTAAAAGATATTAATTTCAATTCTTAACTAGTGTGTCGACTTACCTCAACTAATATTGAAAACTTCACTTAGCAGGGGTATTCTATCCATAGGCCAAGAAGTGACCACGTTTTGTACTTGTCCAATAAACTTCTAATTTGGTTTTGGAGAGTGGGCATTATGGATCATTTACACAAAGAACCTTCACTTTTTCATATCCTTTTCCTAAAGGAGCAATGTGCAAAGTGTTGGTAGGATTTGTGCTTATGAAATTTCCAATCCCCACAACTATGTCTTGATTATGATACCCACATGATAAACACTACTCCTTTTTTCCAACATAAAAATTTCTCAATTATATTAAAATATAATTTTCTTCACATAGCAAGGTTATAAAATCCCCTTCCTTCAAGTAGATATCATGTATCTAGATGTGATCTATACCCTTTTATAGAAAGTAGGTGATCAAAGCCTTACATTGTTTCTCAATGAGATATACAAGGAAACATAAATCAAAAGTTGAGTGTAAATAAATTCCAAAAAATAATACTGTCAGTCTCTTTACTGTATCTATTTCCGATGAGAAAAAGTGAAAATACTGATATAGACATAGGCCTCAAGATTACTTGGAAGGTAAAAATCTAGTAGAGGTTTAGAAAGTGAGTGGTACCCTCATGCTCATCAAGCCAGTGATTATAAGAAAATAAGCTAACTTGTTTATGGAGAGCAGTCTTTGAGAGGGAATCAACTTCCTTGTTGTGCTCCCGTAAAGTGTGCTTGTAACTGATGTACCTGAAGGATGTGTGCAACTCTCTGAATCTGTCCATCCAGCCTAGAAAAGAGGAGATCTAGATCTTTCCTTTGTTGTTTAACCAATCTATAACAATTTTTGAATCCCCAATGATTTGTATATCCACAATATTTAGTCTGGAGGCCAAATGGAGTGTTTCCCAAACCCCCAGTAATTATGCCCTTGTGTTGGTACCAGGACCACAGTTGAAAGTCCAATGATAATGAGAGTTCTTTGAAGTCCTTAATAAGCCACCAACACCGCTTTGAAGACCATCTGATTGTGCAACTCCATCAAACCAACCTGTAGTCAAACCCTCTGTGATGTGTGTCTTTGTTTTTGATTTGATAATTACTTGTCTCGGGTAAAAAACATTCCAATTTGTGTACATTCCAATATTTTTATAGATTAGTGCTGTTGGGGAAGGCTCCCCTTTTTCAAGTACTTTGTTATTTATTTCCAACCATACAAGCCAACAAATAATTGATGGCAGAGCTATATGTGATCGCTCCTTTTTGATCCAACTATCAAAACAATCTAGCAGCGTAGTCCCATCCCAGACCAAAGTTAAATTTTGATCAATGGTAATCCTGTCCCATACTTGTCTTGTAAATGGGAAATAGACAAAGAGATGTGTCACTGTCTCAGCCTCCCTAGAGAAAATATGAAAAACGCTGGGTCCAATCCAACACTTTCTTTGTAATGTGTCCCAAGTAAGTATTCTATTTTCAATAGCAATCTAGATGAAAAGTCTAATTTTCTGTGGGATGTTCCAAGTTCATAGTTTTCTCCTCCAACCAACCGTAGTTTGTAACTAGAGTGTATTAGTGATTGCTGTGTAGATATTGTGGACAGAGAGACGACCCGAGGAGTCACCCCCTGTTCACAAGATCTCGTCCTCTTTATCGAGAAGCTAAATACCAGAGCTCATGATATCCATACAATACTTATCCCACTCCAAAGCTAAATCAGTTGGGAGGCCAATTTCTGCACTGGTTTTCCAATAGTGCTATATAGTCCCAAGTCTGGAAGTGTCTTTTGCTTGGAATAAATAATAGATATTTAAGTGGTTTAACAGATTTAGAAGTTGTGGTGATAAGTAGGAGGAAGCCCCCAATCCCAAAATGCGATCCTTGCCAATAATTATGGAATGTCCAGACCCCGGGTTCCAGGAGAGCTAATGTGAAATTAGATATGCCGATCTTACCAGATTTCTCCAAGTGTGCGATGCCGATATTGCAATGTTTGGAGTCGATCTGAGCCATGTGGCCACTAAACAGTGTGGAAGGTACTTGTCTTTAATAACAGTATGCCAGATCCCATCTTTTGTTAACACACGCCAGAGTGTGTTTGCAACAAGAGATTTATTAAAGTGTAGAATATTTCTAAGCCCACAACCTCCCTTATGTTTTGGTTTAGAAAGTGCCTCCCAACTACAAAGATGGAGGTGATTTGAATCTGTGCAACCCGTCCATAGGAAATTGTAGGATAATTTTCTGAGCTTGTGAAGTAAAGTGACAGGTATTGATGCCAATGCCATCCAGTAGACTGGTTGTCCTTCTAGAATGACTTTGATGAGAGTATATTGACCTCCTAAGGAGAGCCAATGGTTGCACCAGTTGCCTATTCGTTTTTCCACCTTAGCCACCAACCAATTCCAATCAACGAGTAAGATTTTATATAATATCCAAGGTAGTTAAAACCTTCAAAGAGATTCACAAAGTTATGTGGAAAGAGTTCTTTAAGTTGTGTCAGTGACTACTCCCGAAGATTGGAAAAATGGAAAGTTGATTTGGACCAGTTTATCTGCAAACCCGTAGCACTACTGAAGGTGTGTAAGATGTTCTGGATTTCCTCCCATTCTTGTATGGAGTCATTTTTCAAAATTTAGACATCAGGAAAAAATAAAATCCCAATCAATGCAATCAAAGGATTTTTTGAGATCAAGTTTTAGGATTAGTGCCTTTGAGTTTTGCCTTAATGCCATGTAGAAATTCCTGTGCCATGCCTATGGTGTCAAGTATATGTCTACATTTTAAGAAGCCCAGTTGTTCACCCGACAAGGATCTCGAGAGGATCGATTTTAGTCGATTTGCAATAATTTTTGAGATTAGTGTATAGCACAAGTTTCAAAGTGTGATTGGTCTGTAATCAACAAAAGATGTAGGATTGTTTTCTTTTGGAATCAAAGTCAGAAAAGTTGAATTTATAGATCCAGACACTTTTCCCCTCATTTTGGAATCTTCCACCATTTCTAGAAGATCATTACCAACTAGCTCAAAGAAATGAAGAAAGAATTCGACTGTCCAGCCGTCCGGGCCAGGGATTTTATCTTTTGCAAAAGACTTTAGTACATCTCTTACTTCCTGTAATGAACAAGGGATGTCCAAGAGGTGAGTGTCCTCTAATGTAACTGAATGAGGGAAAAGACTGGCCACCCTGACATAATCTTGAAGTGAAGTATGGTCTTTTTCCCTGTAGAAATATTTGTAATGATTTGTTGTTGCTGTTTTTAATGCATGCTGTCCCTTGTGGTTGATTCTAGAATCATCATTGATTTCCCAAATATGCTTTTTATTTCTGTTGAAACTTGAAAAGAGATGAAAAAATATTGTATTATGATGGTCGCACTTTATCCAGATAGCCCTGCTACGTTGGTGCCACATAGCCTCTTCTGCCAGAAGAATATGGTTCCGTTTAGATTCCAAAAGTTTCAAAGTATTATCCTTGCCACATTGTCCTCCAGCTTGAAGGTCCACTTGTAGAAAGGCCTATAGTTCAACCTCCAGCTCTTTTACTTTGTGCAATTTTTGTTTTATGAGATTTTTAGCCCATCAATTTACTCCGTGCTTTAGTGTTTTAAGTTTCCAGACCAGTCCTTTTTGCAGATCCAACTCAGTCTGGAAGTTGGGATCCCTCCAAACATCTAATAATATGGTATTTAAATCAGACTCAAGTGGGCAACTCGAGTTGAACTTGAAAGGATAATATTTAAACACGACTCCTAATATGAAAGGAAGACAACTATATATAATTGTTTCATATGCATATAAAAAATGAATTTACAATATGGATGAGAAATAACCTATGATAGGGCCTTTAAGGGTGGATTAAGAGTATGTGGTAGACTAATGAATGAACCCAACACATTTGATATTGTACCATGTACAGTATAGAAATTCACAACATAATGGAATGAGGTTGAATTATAATATCTATTATTAAACATGTAATTAGTTCAATTATTAACATCAATATAATATGCTCTTTCACAACTACTAGAGAATTTCTGTTTATGGATAAATTCATGAGTGCGGACACAGACCAATCTCCCCAGATCCACCTGGATCTGGAACAAAATGTGACAGAATACTACTCTTTCCCTAGATCTAGATATTGAATGAACTAAGAAAATGGATGGTGGACATACCTTATGAACACTCTCCTTTAATCTCTGTTGTTCCTTGCTCTGCTCTGATGCTCTTGTGTCGTTCCAATCACAACAACACAAACCAATCACAGCAAAGGCATTAATATATTCAATACCTAGTCCATACATGTGATCAAGGAATCATGTAATAAGATGACATCATCATTATGGGAAAGGGACATATTCATG
>ML786017.1:190818-207946 GCA_009831015.1 Picea engelmannii | reverse complement strand
CCTGCGAACTATTTCCAAAAATGTGATTTTGAGAAAATGACAAGCGTAACCTTCTTCAGGAAAAAGTTCTTGATGAAGAGTTTGATTTTCCATTATCATGAAATAATCATAATATCATCTCGATAACCAAAAATGTGGATAACAATTTCTATGGAATCATCTTCATGCTATTCATCATCCTCCTCATCTTCATCACCATCACCATCCTCATCATCATTACAATTTTCGTCATTGTCCTTAACCCTCATCATTGTGGTCAACATCCTCTTGATTAGGATAAATGGAATAGCTAGTGCTCCCTTCATGTGCAATTCCATCAAAGATTTTCTAAATATCTATAATAAACCCAATTTTTACCCCTGGAATGTATGGGTCAGACTATGTATAAAATGAAATTTTTTGGTTCTATGACAAAAGTCTATCCATGTGCACCAAAATATAATGATCTTATGTTGTAATTGTGTAAATGAATTGTCAATATTCCTAGTGCAAAACTCATGGACAAGGCCCTACTAATGAAGGACTAGGAATGCATACTCTAATTATGCATATGTAGACCATGCCATAGGCTTGCCATGGTAGGATTAAGCTTTGTATATCATGTTGAATATAAAATGGTCCAAGCTAGTTGCTGAGAGCATGCGAAGGAGAGGTGTTATGATTCCACTAGAGAGGAAGATGAAATAGACTCTATGGGAAAGTGTATCCTATATTGCAAAGTGTTAGCCTTAGGTCTCACCCATGTGCCTTAAATGAAGCCATCCACTTCCATTGAATCATTAAACCAATTGCTGAATGCATGCAAGAGGTTGGCGAGGAAAGTATTTCATGTAGTTATGAATGCATGGGACCAAGTACAAATGTAAGAGTCCCATGTTTCCTCATGTCAGAAGAAATGTTAGACCTAGCTTAAACCTTCTCATTGCCCATTTATAATTCCTGCTAGAAGGTGTTAGCACATAATCTTGTCAGATCCTTAGGGGTATGTGATTTCTACCTTGGTCTATGTTTTTACTTGTTTGTCCTCCTTTTGCAGACCTGGTCGTAATTATTCCTCTCGGCTCGTAGTTTCTGCTATTTGTCTTCACCTGCTTGATAGACCTATTTTTCCTTAACAACTTTCCTGATAAGTACTGGATCTAAGCCTTTTTGTTTTTCCCTAAAGTCGAACACTTCTCTCTTTACCTCTATCACCAATCCTTTTGGTTTTCTGAGCCTTTATCCAGTCATCCGTAGTTGTTCGCAGGCCATAGTCGTAAACACCAAACACCACACTTAGAGTGGTCAAACATGGATTCAAATCAAGCGAGAAAGATCAGTGTTCAACAACGGAGATCCACTAGGTGGAGCGAATCGACGATCATCGGGGGATCAGAGCCATACTGTTGCGCGGATACTAGCGTCAGGCATAGTTATGGAATCACGATGCCATCCTAGATGTTGGTATAGGGAAGGACGCAGGGTGCAAGATCAACGTTTCAATGACCCCCAAGATGGAGCAGTCAAAGGGTTGAGTCGTGAAGACTCACAGAACATGAAGTCGCAAAATGATCGGGGCCGTTCATCCTGGAGGGGCACATGGTGTAGGATTTGAACCATGAAGAAAGTCTTTCGGGAAATTTGGGGTGAGAATTTCCGATGGCCTGAAGTCCCAAAATGATGATACAATCTAGGCCGTCTGATATAAAGAGAAGCGTGTCACCTGATCTGAGCGATTGCGATTTCACGACTCAAAGGTTTGAGCATAGAGCGCAACATGAGTTCACGAAACATGAAATCGCGACGTGCCTGGGAATCAGGTTCACGGTAATTGCCTAGGGTCATATGAAGGATGGGCTAAATAAAGGATAGGCTCCTGATTAAGCGATGGGTGACTGAGGTTGTTCAAAGAGATGATCATGGCCGTCAGATTCAAGGCAAATCTGACTGTTGATCCAAATGGGCCATTTCATGGGAGCAAGCATTGAGATATTTGAAATCAAGAGGGGTGAAAAATCCCAAAATGCGAAATCCTGAGTTTTTAGAGGGATAAGCACGATGTCAAGGCCCATGGTTGCATGGGACAAAGGAAAGGAGATGCACAAAGAACAAAAGCACTCGAGTTGGTCACATAGAAAGATCCATGCGACCTCGAGGTGCTAGAATCATCTTAAAGGAATTGTGAGCCTACCTGGAACATTCACGATTGTCAGGCTTCATCCTGATCCCAATGAATGTAGTTAATGAAAATGGGTAGGGTAGTTGAAATCTTGTTTCATCACATAAATGAAAAGTATGGAAAATCTGGCCGTGTAGGGCAGACTGTCAGCTGAAAGTTCCCTTGTCATGAATTTTCTTGTGAAGCCCATACCGATCTGATCTTGTGTTTGACAAAAGAGTACAAGTGCAACCTGCCAGAAGAAGATGTAGACGCCAAGCCTTGAATGCATGACCAGAGTGTGTTTCTATAGGGAGCAAGTTGCTTTGAGTATATATACTCAGTTTTTATATTTTGTAATGGTCGATGGTAGAGAAAAGCTCCCAGTTTGTAAAGTTTCAATGAACACTCTGGTTCTCTTGTTATGCTTTGTAATATGAGATTTCTTGTTTATTGAAAGTCAACTTTCTTGCTCCCTCTTGTTTCCCTCCGATACTGAAAGAGTTCATGGTTGACTGATTCACTTGAATTATTGTGACTGCATTATGATGAAAGTTTGATTATAGTGTTGTTATAATTTCTTTTAGTTCCTTTGAAATTTGAATTCAAGGAGACCTTCTGTTTAAGTTTTTCTTCCTTAGGCTGCTGGAAATCCTGATGTTCATGAAAAACCTCTACATTCTTCACTGAAGTCTTCCTCCCACTCACCCTTACTACAACTTACTGACTGAAGTTAGATCAAGACCTCACTTATCTGTGCAGACCAATCCAACTTTCTGAGTTAGAACGATACCATCCTGAGTCTGCGTCCATTAGACCGCCTTTATATTTATTTTTCATGACATACAAATTGATGGGTATCAGGCTTACCTCTTCCGCAATCCAGGGGTGAATTCTGGTGATAATATTTCTGGTGCCGTTTCCGGGGACGAAATTGGAGATTTTCCCTCGGAATTGAATGACAAAGCTTACTAGTTCTGAAGGTGCATCCGAACTTAGTACATCAAAGATTGCAACCGTGCACCTGGCGACTCCACTGTGCTGACTTCATTGATGTGAATCCACTGGTGACTCCATTGTTTCAGCTGTGGCTTCTAGAGGCATATACATGGGGTCTACTCCACAACTGCCTTTAGCAACGGCTAAAGTTGACCCAGAGAAAATTGTCAGAAAGGGAAAGGACCCTCAAGAAGATACTTCTTCTACTGAACTAGGTATTTTTGATGATTTTCACTATCCTCCTTTAGAAACTCCGATATCCACTTCTCATTCTTCTATTATACGGTCTGTTGGAGTTTCCCAAAGTTTAAAGTTTGGGAGTGTTCCTGTTGAGTTTTCCCCTCCTGGTCTAGGTTTGGAGGGATAAATCCTTGTCACTCCTCTCTCCCCTAAAGTTGCATCTTGGTCTAGACCCTAGACCTCGAAAGATTTTCCTACTCCAGGTTTTATTACTCCTCCTCCTATTAGAGTTACTGGTTTTGCAGAAAGGGAAACTCCTGTTCCCTTAAGCTCTGTATCCTTTTCTTCAAATCCTCTGTTGTTTTCCTTTCCTCCTGGAAGCTCGGTTCTAGTCTTACATGCTCAAACCCCTTCCCCTCCTAGTTCTCCTCCACCTATTATCCCTATGGTAGGTTCCAACCCCCCTAGAAATAGAATGGATGCCATAGTGGCTACAAGATATGCCCCTCTAGTCCTACCTAAGCTCATGAACGATATTCCTATTGGAGATTAGCTAAAGTATATGCCTAAGTTCACAAGAGAGGAAGACATAACCGCCAAAGAACACCTTGCTGACTTCTACAGTTTTGTAGACAATATGAACAATTAAAATGAAGATGTCTGGATGAGAGTCTTTGTCCAGAGCATTGATGGTGAGATTAGGAAATGGTTTAGGGGATTGACCCCCAGATCTATTGATGGGATTGAAGCCATAGATGATGTTTTCTTGAGGCAATGGGGGGATATTTTTTTTTTTACGTATTATATCACCGAGTTTGGGTCCCTGAAGAGAAAAGAGGGAGAATCTATCTCTGACTTATCCAAAAGATTCAACAAAATGTACAATAAAATCTCTGCTGAGATAAATCCTACAGAAGCCTCTGCGAAAATCACTTATGCTAGTGCTTTTGACCTCGATTTCTGCCTCATGTTAAGGGAAATAAGAGCTACCTACTTGGCTCTTATGAAATATGCAACCCTGGAAGTAGAATCCAATGTGTCAGCAGCTGACAAACTTAGAAATAAAGCTGGCAGAGATAGAGGAAGGGGGATATCTAAGGCCTCAACCTCTAGTTCTTTTGCATGTCACCCTCAAGTAGATGAATTGACCAAGATGGTGAAGACCGTGTCTGCAGAGATGGAGAAGATTAAATTCGAAGGGAAACAAGGTTATAAGAATGTCCAAAATGATGATAACAGAACCAACTTTAGAAGACCAAACAATGCCCCTCAAATACTCCCGAGAGAGCCCAGAAACATGGATAGGGATGATAAGAAAATCCAAACCTCTCTCCAAAATAACCTTGTAACTGATGAACAAAGGGAGGAAGAAGAGCTTGATCCTGAAATCCGTTGTCTTGGAGACACCCCCCCATTTCCCCATTTGACTCAATCCGCATATGAGGAATCCCTCATGAACAATCAAATAAATGAGTTAAGTAAAGGTGAGAAGGCTAACATCAGTCCCAATAAATGCAATCTCAGGTCTAAGAAGAAAGAAGGGAATTATGACATCCCTGACCAACCTCCCAGAGCAGAGAATCATGCCAAAGATGCAACAAACAAAAACAAAGAAAATAAAGCTCAGAACCCCTCACCGATACCCAAAGACCCTGTCCCAGAAGTGAGAGAAAATCTGAAGCCCCCCTCCTCTTTCAAATTTGAGCTTGAAATTCAGAAAATCAGAATCCATGTACCCCTTTCAGAGCTGGTCAAGCATGGATATTTCAAAAGAAGCCTCTCTAAACTGTTGTTGCTTGAACCCCCAAGTCATCCCACAGACTCAATCAACCTGCAAGATGAAAAGCCAATAGTTATCCTAGGTCCTATGATAGAATATATAGATGATTTATCCCCTCCCTTCTATACATCCCTGAATATACATGATAAGGTGCTTCATAATTTTCAGATGGATTCAGGGGCATCTCATAATCTCATGCCCAAAATTTTCATGGAAGAACTAGGACTAGATATCACAAAAGCATACCATGACTTGTATTCCTTTGACTCTAGGAAAGTACAATGTCTTGGGGTCATCAAAGATCTTGTCGTGACCTTGTTTCATTTTCCCATGAAGAGCGTAATCATGGATATCATGGTGGCTGATGTTCCTCCCAAGTTTGGCATGATCTTGTCAAGGTCTTGGATAAAAAGACTTGGGGGAATCTTGTAGATGGACCTCACTTATGCTACCATTCCAGTGTTCAGGGGGGAGCATAGGAGACAATACAAAGAAGCTCAGTTGGCCTACATTATTAGTGATGAATCAGATCCCACCAATCATCCTATATTTTCCCTTCACACTGATCTGGGATCCAACTTATTGCAACTCACCAATACCCCTGAACCTCCTCTCGAGATCAGAAAGTCCACTACTCTCTGTGAAGATTCTCCTCCAATTTCCTTTGTGTGGAAAATGTTTTTCAACGGAGCCTCTTCCAGAGAAGGTGCTGGTGTTGCAATAGTTTTTGTTTCCCCTGCTCAGGAAATCATATCTCTTTCATACAAATTAGGATTCAAAATTACCAATAATGTGGCAGAGTATGAGGCTCTTGTTTTGGGTTTGAGGGCTGCGAAAGACATGGGAATTGAAGATCTAGTAGTATTTGGAGATGCTGAACTAATTGTTCACCAGGTCAAAAATGTTTATCAAGACAAACACCCTCAACTCAAAAATTAAAGAAATGAAGTGTGGGATTTGGTCGACAACTTCTTCTCAGCCTTCAACATTTCATTTATTCCAAGAGAGGAAAATACTATGGCTGATTCTTTGGCCGTTTCAGCGAGCCAATTCAGGGTCCCAATGCCACCTAAGTTCAAGTATGATGTTGAGATTATATATAGTCCCTTTGTACCTGATAATATCAAGAATTTGAAGGTGTTCGAGGATGATCTTGAAATCAGAAGATTTCTTGAATCGGTTGATGAGTTCTCTGCATTACACATTGATCAGGAGCATGATTCCGAAGGTGACCCTCCCCCTGAAGTATTTTTGAATAAAATTGCTAATCACCATATTGTTCAGCTGCCTAGCAACCACATTCCAAAGGGACTTGTTCCTTTAGAAAGATTGTTCGATGGGAACGATGTGCCAGTAAAGTTTAAAGGCCCAACTGAGGATGTTAAGGTAGATAAGTGCAATATTGGCACATAGGAGGATCCGAAATTCGTCAAGCTGTCAAGCAACCTGTCAAGGGAGCAGAGGGCCGAGTATGCTGAGTTATTGAAGGAATTTTCTGATGTGTTTGCTTGGACCTATGAAGACCTCAGAACATACGACACAACCGTCATTGAGCATAATATCCCATTGAGAGAGGAGGCCAAACCATTTAGGCAGAAATTAAGACAAATAAATCCTATGCTGTTGCCTATTATGGAAATGGAGGTAAAGAAGCTACTGGATGCCCAAATAATTATCCCTTTGAGATATTCTTAATGGGTAGCCAACCTGGTCCCAGTGAGAAAGAAAAATGGAGAAATCAGACTGTGTGTTGACTTCAGAAATCTGAACAGAAACTCTAAGAAGGACAATTACCCTTTACCAAAGATGAAACACGTGTTGCAAAGGGTGACAGGTGCATCCGCAATTTCCATGATTGATGGATTTTATGGCTACAACCAGATCTCTATCCTTCTTGAAGACAGAGAAAAAACAACCTTCACCACTCCTCGGGGCACATTCATGTATGCCAAAATGCCCTTTGGTTTGATGAACACATGAGCTACCTTTAAGCGAGCCATGGACATCACATTCATTGGATAAAGAGTTAAATTTGTGGTCATCTATCTTGATGACATAACAATCTTCTCCAAATCTGATAAAGAACATTGTCAACATCTGAGAAAGGTCTTCTCGAAATGAAAAAGGTTTGGTCTCTCCCTAAATACCAAGAAGTTTTTATTTGCTATGCATGAAGAAAAAATGTTGGGACACATTGTATCAACCGAGGGGGTCAAGATCAATCCAACCAGGGTGGAAGCTATTCAAGACTTGTCACTTCCTAGGTCCAAGAAGGAGGTTCAGTCTTTCCTGGGAAAAATTAATTTTCTGAGAAGGTTTGTTTCAAATTTTGCTGAATTGGTGAAGCTTATCACCGCCATGCTCAGGAGAGGGAATGAAGTAAAATGGACAACTGAGCCTAGAGAATCCTTCAACCAAATCAAAAAATCATTGACAGAGGCACCTGTGCTGATGAGTCCTAATTACTCCAAAGATTTTCTGATTTTTTCTTTTGCTTCTTTTGACACAGTGGCAACTGTTTTATTGCAGAAAAAACATTGAAGGGCTGGAGCAACCTATTTCATTTTTCAGCAGAGCACTAAGAGACGCAGAGGTTAGATATGAAATCATGGAGAAGCAGGCCTATGCCTTGGTGAAAGCTCTTAAATCTTTCAGATTCTATGTTATGCATTAAAAAATCATTGCCTATGTTCCTTCTGCTTCTGTGAAGGACATTCTCATTCAGCCCGACATAGACGAGAAAAAGAGCAAGTGGATTCAGAGAATCCTTGAATTTGACCTGGAAATAAAACCCACCAAGCTAGTTAAAGGCCAGGTTTTAGCCAAGTTATTGGCTGAATCTAATTATAAATATTTGGGGGTCAATTTCATTGACGCTTTCTTAGAAGATCAACACGCTGAGTTGTCTGATAAAAATTCTTAGGACAACCCGCCATTGGCAGAATGGACCTGGTATAAATACATTATATATTTTCTGCAAGAGTTGTGACCTCCAGATGGAATGGGGAAAAGCATGGAAATATATTGAAATATCAAAGCAATCAGATATTGCCTTATTGACCATGTCTTGTAATGGAAAGACCTGTTAGGAGTGCTCTTGAGATGTATAGACCCACAAGAGGCCCAAAGGATTATATTTGAGTTCCATGACAACCTATGTGGGGGACATCATTTATGGAAAACCACGGCCTACAAAATTCTCAGGGATGGGTACTACTGGCCTACTCTATTCACTTATGTCTGTGAAAAAATCAGGACCTGCATCAAATGACAGAAATTCTCTGGGAATCAACAGCTCAAGTCTCTGCCATTGAAGCCGATACTAGCTTCAAGACCCTTTCAGTAGTGGGGCCTAGAATTTATTGGGGAAATTCATGCTGCTTCAAGTGGTCAACACAAATGGATTTTAACTGCAACATATTATTTCACCAAGTGGATAGAAGCTATCCCCACAAGGAGTGCTTCTCACAAAGTAATCATTGGTTTTCTTGAAGATATTATGGCAAGGTTTGGTTGTCCGAACATAATTGTCATTGATAATGCTACATCCTTCAAGGCCGAACTGTTGATCAAGTTTTGCGAGCAGTTTGGAATTGCATTGATTCACACTACCCCCTACTATCCCCAAGGAAATGGACTGGCAGAATCCTCTAACAAAATCCTGATAAAGATCATCAAAAGACTATTAGAAGACAACAAGAAAGTCTGGGACTCAAAGCTCAAATTTTCTCTATGGGCTGATAGAGTGAAAACAAAGAGGTCCCTGGGTATCTCTCCTTTCCAACTTGTATATGGAACTGAAGCAGTCTTTCCTCCTCAGCTTGCCTTGCCTGTGGATAAATTATTTCAAGACTACCAAAGAGAGCCTGATGACATGATTAGGAGAATTCATCAGCTGGTAGAAGTATAACAGACTAGATAGCAGGTGATGGGTAGAGCGCATGAGCGTCAACAAAAAGTCAAGCATGCCTTTGATAGGAAAGGAAATAAAGAGGATTTCCAGCCGGGAGATCTAGTGCTCAAATGGGACGCGCCTAGACAGAACAAGGGAAAGCATGGAAAATTTGAATCCCTTTGGATCAACCCCTTCAAAATCCCTGAGCGGTTCCCAAATAACACTTATAGATTGCAGAATTTGGAGGGAGACAAAGTCTTTGGTGGCCCTGTAAATGGGCACTTACTAATTTTTTTTGGTTTAAATCCGCAATCGGTGCCTCACCATTGTAAATACCGTCCATGTTTTATGTATTTTGTTTTAGTAAGAGACTCCATAACCCAAAGCAAGGCACTGGAGCTGTGCGTTCTTGGAAATTCATAGGGAGAATTCCATCCCCCGTGGAGCCAAATGTTAACACATAATCTTGTAAGAGCCTTAGGGGTTTGTGATTTATACCTTGGTCTATGTTTTTACTTGTTTTTCCTTCTTTTGTAGACCCGGTCGTAAGTATTCCTCTCAGCTCGTAGTTTTTTCTTTTTGTCTTCACCTGCTTGATAGACCTATTTTTCCTTAACAACTTTCCTAAGAAGCACCGACCCTAAGCCTTTTTGTTTTTCCCTAAAGTTGAACATTTCTCTCTTTACCTCTATCACTAATCCTTTTTCTTTTCTGAGCCTTTAGCCAATCATCCAAGTAGTTGTTCACAGACCGCAGTCGTAAAAACCAAACGCCACACTTAGAGCGGTCAAATATGGATTCAAATCAAGCGATAAATATCAGTGTTCAACGGTGGAGATCCACCAAGTGGAGAGAATCGACAGTCATCGGGGGATCAGATCCATACAGTTTCACGAAGACTGGCATTAGTCAAAGTTGCAAAATCATAATGCCATCCTAGCCGTTGGTATGGAGAAGGATGTGGGGTGCAAGATCAACGTTTCAATGACTCATGATATGGACCCGTCAAAGGGTCGATTCATGAAGACTCATGAAACGTAAAGTCATGAAATGATAGGGGGCGTTCATCCTAGAGGGGCACGTGGCACATGATTTGAACCACGAAGAAAGTATTTCGGGAAAGTTGGGGTGAGAATTTCCGATGGCCCAAAGTCCCGAAATGACGATACAATCTGGGCCGTCTGATATAAAGAGAAGCGTGTCTCCTGATCTGAGCGATCATGATTTTACGACTCATAGGTTTGAGCATAGAGCACAACATGAGTTCGAAAAATGTGAAATCACGACACGCCTGGGAATTAGGTTCACGGTCACTACCCAGGGTCATATGGAGGCAGGTCTAAATAAAGGATAGGCTCCTGATCGAGCGATGGGCAGGTGAGGTTGTTTGAGGAGATGATCATGGCCGTCAGATTCAAGGAAAATCTGACCGTTGATCCAAATGGGCCATTTCGCGGGAGCAAGCATCATGATATTTAAAATCAAGAGGGGTGAAAAATCCCAAAATGTGAAATCTTGAGTTTTCAGAGGGATAAACAAGAGGTCAAGTCCCACAGTCACATGGGGAAAAGGAAAGGAGATGCACAAAGAACCAAAGTTCCCGAGTTAGTCACAGAGAAATATCCGCGTGACCTCGAGGCGCTAGAATCATCTCAAAGGAATTGTGAGCCTACTTGGAACATCCATGGTTGTCAGGCTTCATCTTGATCCCAATGAATGTAGTTAATGAAAATGGGTAGGGTAGTTGAAACCTCGTTTCATCACATAAATGGAAAGTATGGAAAATATGACCGTGGAGGGAAAACTGTCAGCCAAAAGTTCCCTTGTCATGAATTTTCCTATGAAGCCCATACCGATCTGATCTTGCGTCTGACAAAAGAGTGGAAGTGCATCCTGAGAGAAGAAGATGCATATGCGAAGCCTTGAATGCATGACCAGAGTGTGTTTATGTAGGGAGAAAATTGCTTTGAGTATATATACTCAGTTTTTATATTTTGTAATGGTCGATGGTAGAGCAAAGCTCCCGCTTTGTAAAGTTTCAATGAACACTCTGGTTCTCTGGTTATGCTTTGTAATATGATATTTCTTGTTTAATGAAAGTCAACTTTATTACTCCCTCTTGTTTCCCTCCGATACTGAAAGAGTTCACGGTTGACTAATTCACTTGAATTATTGTGACTTCATTATGATGAAAGTTTGATTATAGTGCTGTTATAATTTCTTTCAGTTCCTTTGAAATTTGAATTCAAGGAGACCTTCTGTTTAAGTTTTTCTTCCTTAGGCTGCTGGAAATCCTGATGTTCGCGAAAGACCTCTACATTATTCGCTGAAGTCTTCCTCCTACTCACCCTTACTACAACTTACTGACTAAATTTAGATCAAGACCTCACCTATCTGTGCATACCAGTCCAATTTTCTGAGTTAGAACAATACCATCCCGAGTCTGCATCCATTAGACTGCCTTTATATTTATTTTTTGTGACATACAAACTAATGGGTATTAGGCTTACCTCTATCACAATCCAGGGGTGACTTATGGTGCTAACATAAGGGATTCATGCTATGGACTACTCACTATGCATGGAAGTACATTATTGTTGGTGCTCCAAGTTATTGATGCAAGGAGTGTAGTTCTGGTTTGGGAACCAATAACCTTGGGATGGGAGAATGAATGAGAAAGTGCACTTGGAAGAGAAAGTGCAAAGACCATAGATGGGTATAAGAGGATATAAGAGAATGTAGAGGGTGGGAAACCTACGAATCTTGGAACCTTGTGTATTTTTGGTTCATAGATGCTTGAGAATCCAATTAAAACTCCCACAGGAAGAACCAAAAAGACAAATAATAGATAGATACCTTTTTCACACACTTAGAGAATTGAATGGGAGGAGGATTCTTAGGGGTTGTGAAGTAGAAAAGGGAAGATCTCTAGATATCTTTGAGGGATCATATAGCACATAGGGAGGCATATTTTCCCTAGTGTTGTGTGTGGGGTATAGGTAGATGGTTCAATGGATGGTTGGAGAGCTGGAGTAATTGCCTAGAGTGTTCTAGTAGGAATTGTTCACTTAACATGGAAGAATATGGGTTGGGTTGTGAGAGAAATATTATTGAGACTTGTTCCTTAACTTTAGTGGCCTCATAGTCCACCATGGTGGTGGTATCTAATTTGGATACTTATGGTTGGATAGAATGTTGCTTGTATGCAATAAGTTTCATGGACACATTTCATTAACATATGCATATTTTTGTGTTGTTAATGAATATGAAAAATACTTGGTCATTTTTTGTTACGATAGATCTTAGAAGTGTAATTTATCTTTGTGTGTGAATGATTCCATATGAATTTGGGAATGAGAGCACCATGAATCAATTATTATGAGCTCATACATTTCATTATATTTCATTCACTTGCACTGTGCATGCAATGCTATTATTTCCATGGAGTTCATCTTTATTATTATCTATTGAATGGGTTTGTGGAAAGGTTGGATTACAATGCTATTAATAGATAATTGAGGCCCTTACCATCAACATTGACCATGGATAGTGTATCATGGAGCGAGGGCACCATGGAATGGAGTATCAAAACTCCCAATTACAGAGTTAGGTTGAATTGGTATTTGTTGGAAAGGTTAGTCATAGAGAGATCATTGACATTTTTTTTTGTATTTTAAAGGATATTTTGTTTTCCACACTTAGGACATGTGGCATTTTCCTATTGGTGAAACTTATAAAGGTGCATACCCTCAATGGAGGGCCTTTACAATCCATAGTGATCTAGATCATCAATTAGTTTCTAGATCAACATAAAGGGTTGATGCCCCATAGAAGATGAACGACACATTGTAAGGGAAAATATCATGAGATGAAGATGCATGGGATCTACGTGGTGGAGGAAAGGGATCCTCAATGTGAAAATATTCTATGTGCTCATTTTACCATAGACAATAACACTATTGTCTCCCAACCATAGGCACCTAACCACCCCTGAGCACTTTAACCTTTACTAGATATAATAATTCTGGAAAGCCACACTAGAACCAACATATAAACCCCAGATGCAACAATAACATGAGATGGAACCAAAAAACACCATCCAACTGCAACAACAACACAAGACAAGGAGATCACACCTTCTCTAAGGGTATCACAAAAGAGACAGAGACAGTCTCCACAACCACAGAACAAGAACAATACTCAACTGTAGTAGTTGCAATTTCACTTCTTAGGATACCACCAAGAATATCAGAATACCACCAAGAATGTCACCAATAATACCGCCAAGAGATACTAGAAGGTAGGGAACATATCTTAGGCTAGATAGCACTAGAGAGAGAGACCAAGAAACACCCCAGGAGATCCATGTTCCTTTCTTACAACTGCAACTCCAAACTTGTGCTATACCTTTATGAGAGAGTGAGTGACGTGTGTGTACAAATGAGCTCAAGTGACTTATATTTATAGTCCTTCTTGTCACTTGTCTAGGCTGAATTATTTTTCTGGAGGGTAATCCGTTAATATTATTTATTCTATTGAGACGACTTGTTTTCTAGGGTTTTTACACATTTGTTTAGGGTTTCTCTTGCTTCCAGAATATTTTATTCTAGTCAAAGGTTACATATGGAGGTTAATACCTCCTGTAACTATGATAATATCAACACTCCCTCCTAGACAGGGAGGTATTAACTGTAATGGTCTCAATCAAATCCATCCATTTCACATGGTATAGTCAAGGCTCACATAGTCTTGCATACCATTCTACAATTAGCATCATCATAGACACACAAGCTACCTCATGATCATGCAGATCAAGTCACGAACATCATCACCACTATCCATCTAGCTGACAATCACCTCCAACACTACTGATAGTCTCCATGGAAATTAGGTAGTAACACATAGTTACTACAATGACATCCAATATATCACAACAATGTCGATCCATAGTAGTACACAATTTCTATCCAGTGGTACACAAACATTCCCAGTAGCACACAACTACTATCTAGTGACACACAATCACTACCATTGGAACAAATCCACCACAGTAACACATAACTACTGTCTAGAGACACATAGTATCTTAGCATTAAATCATATCATCATCTTCATCATCTCTCGAGGCCATAATCCATCTAAGTAATCATGCATGATGTTGAATAAGTCATGTGCTAGACTTAATACACTCTACAAAGTTTCTCCCATAAGTCACTCACTCAATAGAGTGATATAGGGACCATTCTTCCTATCCTTGTCATTGCCCATGACACACGAATAATGACTATCCCAACAGATGCTAAAATCCACACCATGGGATGCAATGACCATTCTTCTAATCCAAACATACGTCATAGAAGAATTTCAGTCCTCCCAGATGCTAAAATCCATGCCATGGGTTGCAAGGACCATTCTTCCCACTTTGGTCACTACTGTGAACTCATGAAGAATGACTGTACTGGACCATTATCCCCCCTCTAGCCACTACTATGAACTCATGGAAAATTTCTGTCCTGTACCAATCTCCCCACTTTGGTCACTACTATGAACTCATGGAGACAAACCATTCTACATGTCTGGGAAAATCCCCAAGAGAATAACTATCCTGGACCATTCTACCTATTCAAGAACTGCCCCAAGAGAATAGCTGTCCATGGTACATCAACAATCTGTCAACCTGGACCATTCTCCACAGGGAGAATGTCAATCCATCAACAATATTTTTTGCCTGGACCATTCTCCACTTGGATAATGTGTTGTTGGGAAATAATACCCTACAGACTAGCAAGCTAGGGTTAGACTTGCATGCAGATCATGACCTTAAGGAAATCACTTTTAACTTGCCACCCCAAAACTTAAAACCCCTTTTTCACATACAAACATGGAAAGGACCTACTAACCTTTTTACTGATGTTTGGTGTAGATCCTCCATTGCGCTTTATCCGCTTGCTTGCGCTGCTCCTTCCAAAGTTCTCCTGCAACCAAGACAAAACACTACGCATGCATGCTACTTTTCTACTTGAGGGTTAGAAATTAAGCATAAATCACAAAAAACACATACAACTCATGCATTGGGACGGAAAAAGTATTCTTTTATTAATCTCAAGATGAATCAACTTACAATAATGATAGAGATCGGCCACTGTTCCTTGATCCTGATCCTGGGCTCCTCCTCTTCTTTGTCCTCCAACTTCTTTGCTTGAATTCTTCTTAGGCTTGAGGAAAGGCTAAAGGGTTGGGACAAATGGATTCGGCAATTGGGCAGAGTTTCTTTTCTATCTTTTTTCTCCTCCAAATAGTACCCCTACCCCTTCTTTTATAGGCTAGAAGGAGCTAGGGTTTTGGATGAACTCTCGGCCATGCATGGCTGGGAGTTTCAGTTAACTAACCCATATCTTTTTGTCCCGTCGGCAACTTTCCTGTTTTTGTGCTTTGTTAGGTAAACACGGGCTGTAGTAGGCCTGCCAGCGTTCCAACGCATGCAATAGTAGGCCTGCCAGCGTTCCAATGCATGCAGTAGTGAGTTAGGGCGCGTTTGACTTAACTCAACAAGATTTTCAAAGAGGTTTCTCAACAAATGTTATGGCAATGAAGGGATATGAGTTGGCCTGATCCCAGGTAAGCATGTGTGGTGCAATTTAGGGTTATAAAAGATGCCCCCTAATGTGTGAGGTCAGAAGAGCATCTGATGGCCGAAATACATTACCAATCTCTTACCAATCTGTACTGATATGCTGAACGAGGGAGCCCAAGGATCAAGAACCAGGAGGTGCCATATGAAAAATAACAAATGTCTCACCGAGGTGGGCATACCCATGCTCTGGATAAAAGAGAACCATGGATACCAATCAAATACACTGTAGATCCATGTCAAATAACTATAAAGAGTAGCCGCGAACAATACACAATGGAGCTACATCTCGAAATCAGAAAGATATACATGTAAAGTATCCATCTCCCAGAAGCTGATTCGGCCTGATGGCTGTACTTCAGAGCTCGAGCAACAACTTCAAAATCTTCTAAACTCGGGTAGGAGTGTAATATGAGTGTACGACTGCACTACCCAGAGGTCTTCGACGACTCGTTGGTTATGGACTTGATAATCTTGATGATCGGATTGAAGGCTTCAGTGATTTTGAACAAAGACTTGATTGGACGTTTAGGATGGACGGGTATGCGGGCAAGAGACATAATGCAGAGGGGCCGACTCAGGCTTAGTGAAAAACTTCCCTTGGATAATATCACGACAAATGATAAGTCTCAGGCAACATATCTGTTAATCATAAGTCTACGAAGCAGGAGGCAACACAAACTCTCCATATGTTTGGAAGAGTAACCAAACGGTGGAGGACACAACTCTATATAGCGAGCAAAGCTTCCTAAGGTCGTACTACATCCCATAGTCTGATGAATCAAACAGACCGATGTGATTTATCCAAGGGAGACTCATTATGCTGCCAATAAAGAAAATACTTTTCCCATCCTCTTTTTGGGGTATATATATATATATATATATATATATTTTTTGTTCTTTTTGATGATTGTGAAAAAGAATAAAGGAATATTATGTTACAATGGAGGAAAGAGCACCGCAAACATACTAGCTCAAGGTACAAGGACAAGACTGATGTTCTAGGGAATGATACTCGGGAAAAATCCTCCAGTGGCTAAAGGTGTTAAGACGCAGAAGCAAACTGTTACTAGGCTGATGGGTAAGGTATGCAAAAGCGGTTGATAGAACACACGATGGTAACGTCCTTCGATGTAAGTTTAACGAGCCCAAAGAAGGTAAGCTCGGTGGTTTTTCATATTTAGAGAGTCTGAAAAAGTATAAAAGGAAACTCCATTGGGGTACCTTTTTCGACAATAGTCTAGTCGGTTCGAAAAAGGGGTAAACTAGCACCGATTAGACGTCGATTCAAAACCATTTTAACGAGTGTGAAAAGGACAATATCACTCGACTATTTTTTCACTTTTAAGGAGTCTGAAAAAAGCTTAACTATGAACTCCGTCAGGAATGTTCTTCTGGACTATTTTAACGAGTGTGAAAGAATAAGGTCACTCGACGATCTTTTCAATTTTAGGGAGTCTGAAAAAAGCTTAACTATGGACTCCATGGGGGTTTCTTTTTCGTAAA